>JAGRRF010011991.1:26432945-26453848 GCA_019097615.1 Morone chrysops
AAACAACGTGACAGTAATCCTTACTTTATAATTAGTTACCCCCAACACTGAAGTTCGAAAGGTTGCCACTACAGTGGCAGCTCGAAGTCGTGTTGGTATTAATAAATATTGTGAAGGTATTAAAAAAGGTATTAAAAGGTATTAAATTCAATGTAAGAATTTCTGTATATACCCTGAGTCAGATACGGCATAATGAAGGAATGTGTGCATATAAGTCTGGTCCTAAATTAGAAGCCTTAGGAAAATGTTTTTCATCTGTTTGATTCATGGAGCTGCAGTATTACATGGGTTGTCTGGAGCGAATGCTTTTGCAGTGCTTATATTTATCATGCCCTTTTTATTGTAGCAGTTAAACCTATTGAAAGCAAAACAGAAAGCTTTGGTTGAGCAGATCGAGAAGGAGAAGATCCAGAGCAACAAGGGCTCCTCCTACAAACTGCTGGTGGAACAGGCCAAGCTCAAACAAGCCACATCCAAGGTGAGCAGTTCATTAGTCTCTGCTCTGTATAGAGTGCAGCGCCACACGCTCAGAAATTACATCTTAAAGAAGGGATGGTGTGTTTTGTAATGGTTGGCCTCCATGTTTTATGATTGCATTTCAATGCAGTGTAGAAGTGTGAAGACAATGGGGTAAATTTGATTCTTAGATTTTGTTGTTTTGTATTTTTGTTCATCATTTTGTTTGTCTAATCTGATGGGATTTTGCCTATCCGGTCGTGGAGATGTGAAATGTTGATTTCGACATACCTTGTGTGAAGCTACACTAGGTAACTTTTATATAAAATAACTTTTGTCATATTTGTTGAAACTCTCACTATATCCTGACAGTAGAACATGAGACAGATAATCTGTGACACAATCAGGTTCCTCTGGCTCCTCCTAGTGCTCCTAATAGGATCTGCAAGAATCCACAGGGCTTGAACGAAAACAAGTGCTGCATGAATTGAAATTTGAACTGGTAGAGCTCCTCAAATACACAATATTAAAGTTTCATAATTCCATGTTCACTTTCCCATCCTCCTGCAGCACTTTAAAGACCTGATCCGTTTGCGACGGACAGCTGAATGGCCTCGCTCCACGTTGGACACTGAGTCCACAACAGCCAAAGAAGCCCCAGAAGTAGAACCTCTGCCCTTTACACTGTCCCATGAACGCTGCATATGTGTGGTGCAGAAGCTGGCCCTCTTCCTCCTCTCCATGGACTTCACCTGCCACGCTGACCTGCTGCTGTTTGTCTGCAAGGTATTCAATCGTCATATATGGACTCTTTCAGTTCCGTCCTCGCTGAATACCCATAAATCCAGTAATACATACTTACACACACCCTCAGGTCCTTGCTAGGATAGCCAACGCCACGAGACCCACAATCCACCTGTGTGAGGTGGTGTCTGAGCAGCAACTGGAACGTCTGCTGCTCCTGCTTGTAGGGACCGACTTCAACCGGGGGGACATCTCCTGGGGGGGAGCCTGGGCACAGTATTCCCTCACCTGTATGCTACAGGACATCCTGGCAGGTGCGTTCAATTCTCAGCTAACTTTCACATCAGTTGTCACTTGATAAACAATCTGTCTGTCTCTGGTGTGTTTGTATTGACCCTCTGTCTGAGGTTTCCGGTTCAGTGTGCGGCACGCTTTTGCGATTAGTGTTCACCTTGGGATTTGGGATCAGTGACCAACATTTTTCACAATTTTGTCATTTTATGGACTGAACCAACTAATCGATTAATCTAGAAAATGATCTGTACATTTTTCCTGAGCCACCAAATAGTTTTTGTTGTATTTAAAGGTTTTATGTGGATATTTCCTGTTGGGTTAGTTTTTACTGATGTAGTTTTGGGTTTTTATTAGCCATGCCATTATTGTTATAAGGATAGCTATTTCTGTCAGTCTGTCTGTCAGGACCAAATACCTGCTAAATAGGGCTGCACAATTTGAAATATTATAGAAATTGCAGTATTGCCAAGTGCAGTATCCAAATAGCAGAAGCTGCAATTTTTATAATAAAGTACTAATTCTCCCGACATGGTCATGTTTTCTTGACCTCAACAAATGCCACATCATCCTGCTAATCATCAACATGTTAGCTTCGTCTTTAGAAGCATTCTGATGGAAGCATTTAGCTCAAAGCACCGCTGTATAGTATAGCCTCACATGGGCACCAGCATGATTCTGTTGTTTAAGTTAATTGTTGTCTTTTAACAACTTGGGGCCATATTGCCTGTTCTCAGTTTTGTCGATTGATAAATGTCTAATTAACAGGTGTAAGTAAAGTGTGAACCTCGTTGTCTCCCAGGTGAACTGCTGTCTCAAGGCTCTCTGGATGTCATGGATGAGGTGGCACTGGGTGAGGAGGCGGGAGCATCATCCTCCTCAGCGGGCGCTGATTCGGACGACTCCCTTCCCCAGCCGGCACCCATCCCCCTGGTTGAGAGCATCGATGAGGCCCTTGTGCCTGATATCATCGCAGGTACTACTGGGACCTCCTCAGTATTCCAAAGTGCGTTTTTATCATCAAACAATAAAGTATTTGTGTGGTAAAATGTTTTCTTCTTTTTTTCGCTGTTTTTTTCCACAGTATGGCTTTATTTGTTGTTGTATTATTATTATTATTATTATTATTATTATTATTATTATTATTATTATTATTAGTATTATTAGTTGTGGTGGTAGTAGTGTCATTATGGCTTTTGCATTACTTTAGTTAACAGTCCAATTTGGACACCTTCAGTTGTTTTACTCCTCTTACTGCGTTCCCATACAGAAACACAGATTTTGGTCATGACTCTGTCTCGTGTCTGGACTCTCCTTCCAGTATTGAAATTAATAGCTTGATCAGCATTATAATTGCCTAGTAATGTGCTAAAGAAAGAGTCTCTCTTGCTTGTATGTTTTCCTAGTGTGCTTGCGTGGTAATATTAAAAGTGTTTTTTTTATCCAAAGGTGCTCCACCTCTATCTTTGGAAAAAGATAAAGACATAGACTTTGACTTACTACAAGACCTGATGGATGTTGATATTGATCCTTTAGATATTGATTTGGAAAAAGATCCACTCGCTGCCAAAGTGTTTAAGGTATGTTCTTATCATCTTCTCTTATTATTCTATTCTCTTGGTTATTCTATTCTCTTGGTCATTACTTAGTACACAAAACTGTCCCGGTATTGATTGCAGTAAATGCAGCATCAGTAAAAAGTTTCAAGAATATGTTATCAAGAATTTGTTTTATATTTTATAAACACAATTTGTAGTTGTTGTAGTAATTTCAAAGTTGAGGATTTAGAAAAAGAACTGAAGTAATAAGAACTAATTACTCATTATTCTTATATTTAAGTTTATATCATAACATTACTTCTTATTTCATGAATAAATTAGGAACATTTTAGGGAAAACGAACAACATTTTGTTCTTGGAAAGTGAATGTATGGATTGACAGTACAGTGATCGTAATCCTTTTGCCCTCTTGTTTCTGATCCCTTCCTTCTCATGTCTGTTTTCAGCCTATAAGCAGCACCTGGTATGACTACTGGGGTGCTGACTATGGCACATACGGGTACAACCCATACATCGGAGGAGTTGGTATCCCTGTCTCCAAGCCTCCAGTTGCTGCTGAAAAGCCCGGCTCACAGGGTCTGTCAGTCTCTGTGTCACAGGGTGAGTCGAGACTGGATTCTGGGTCTAATCTTAGGGGCGGCTGTGGCTCAGAGGAAGAGCGGGTCGTCCACTAATCAGAAGGTTGTGGTTCAATCCCCTGCTCCTCCTGTCATATGTCGAAGTATCATCATAAGTAGCCATTACTCAGTGAATGTGTGTGAAAGGGTGAATGTGGCACATAGTGTAAAAGTGCTTTGAGTGGTTGGAAGACTAGAAAGAAGCTATGTAAGTACAGGTCCATTTACCATTTACCATCTTGACCTCCGTAAATAAACCTTTTCATATCTTCTAACTGTTGACCCTTTGCCTCTGTGTTTCACAGCACTGGATGCCCGGCTAGAAGTGGGTCTGGAGCAACAGGCTGAACTGATGCTCAAAATGATGGCGACTCTACAGGCCGACTCCATCCTACAGGCCCTCACATCAAGCTCATCTACAGGTAACAACAGCTAAGAGAGCCAGCCATTTTAAAAACAACTGCTCCTCAGTAATTGACTTAAAAGTGCTCGACAACCTCAAGAAAAATCATTCTTTTGTGTGCCTCAGTCTCTGTTGGAGCTTGTTTTGACAGTATCATGAAGTAAGATGTGTTTGTTGTCTGGCTTTCAGTGAGCCAGGCCTCCAGTGGGACTGATGACTCCCTGCTGAGGGCTCTCCACGGAGGAGGCTCTCTTCCAGGCAGCAGTCTGATGGTCCAGCCCTCGTCTATCCCCATGTTGAGTGCCTGCTTCAACAAGCTCTTCTCCATGCTGCAGGTCCACCATGTACAGGTCAGCACACGCAAGTACAAATATACTAAATACACTAAATACCTGATGACTGACTGCAGTCTTCAATGGAGGCACCTACTAATGCCTTAACTGTGTGGATAGATCTTTACCCTTTTTTTTTTCAGTCCGTTCAATGTTTCACATTGCCTAGTGAGAGCCTAGCTATAGTGTGTGTATATATATATATATACTGCTTTTGAAATGAAATATGTAATTATTATTTATTATATGTCCTCTGCATTTTTGTTTAGTTGTTCCAATACCAATAGTATTGTGAAGTCCTCCTATACTGCCTAAAATTCAGTATCGGGTTGTTACAAAAATCGCTTGTTGAGGTTGCACAAAAGTGGTACATTTATGCCATGTGCTTCCAAAGTCTTCCAGAATTCCACATTTCCTTAGGACACATTGTAAAATCAACATGGTGTCATTTTAAATGAATGACAAGGCATTTCTTCTCTCAGCTGGAGTCCCTGCTGCAGCTGTGGTTAACACTCAGTCTCAACACATGTTCTGGTGGCACTGAAGAAAGTGGACCAGACATCTTCCTGTTCAATGCCAGCCGAGTGCCCACCATCCCGCTCAACCAAGGTCAGGACTCTGCCACGCTGTTTCTACCGCTCAACATCTCTGATAGTGCTGTTACCTTCCTATACACTGGCTAGTTTTTTAAATCATATTCTTATTAAATATGTATTATATTCTGTTTGTGTTCAGCATCCATCAGCAGTTTCCTAACAGTGCTGGCGTGGTACCCCAACACCTCCCTGAGAACGTGGTGTCTGGTGCTGCACTCTCTCACCCTGATGACTAACATGCCAGCCTGTGGTCAGTCCACTCCACTCTTACTGGTTTCCTTCTGTCAGCAGCACCTCTGAAAAGGCTTAAAACTCACATAGTCATAGTCTCAGTCTTTTTAGTGGATGAGTCATTGTGTCTACATTGGTTGATCAGCCTTTGAATAGATTCTACAACACAACAAAATGTTTAAGTGATCTGAATACTTAATGTCTCTATACAGAGATATACCTCGGTACACTCTTTTGACTTCCATTTTTGTACAGTATGTTTTTCTGCTCTCATAATTCTATATTTGATAGTTATCAGTTGCCTGGTGTTCAGTTATTTATATAAAACATGTGTTTGAACTTTCAGCCTCCAGCAATGGGATGAGCTCCCAGGAAAGCACCGCCCAACAGATGGTGTCTGATCCAACCCTGGTTCACGTCCTGGTCCGCTTCCTGTCTGGCAGCAGCACCAATGGCACGAGCCAGCACAGCTCTCAGGTGGGACCCACCGCCACCCAGGCCATGCACGAGTTTTTGGGCCGGCTGCAGGTCCACCTGTCCTCTACCTGTCCGCAGATGTTCAGCGAGTTCCTGCTCAAACTGATGCACATCCTGTCTACTGAGAGGTATACAGTCGCTTCCCAGGAAGCGTATTTTCTATCAATGATGTTTGTATGTTCCAGCATAGGCAGTCATTCTGACAAGAAATGATTTCATGAGTAATTTCACTGAGTGTGGTCTTTGGGGACTGATGTTTTATACTACTTTAGGGGTCCGTTCCAGTCAGGCCAGGGTCCGCTTGACGCCCAGGTGAAGCTGTTGGAGTTTACTTTAGAACAAAACTTTGAGTTGGTGTCAGTGGCCACCATCTCCTCGGTCATCGAGTCCATCACATTCTTGGTCCACCACTACATCACCTGCTCCGATAAACTTGTTTCCCGCAGTGGCTCAGACAGCTCCGTGGCAGCTCGGGCATGTTTTGGTGGTCTGTTTGCCAACATCATCCGACCAGGAGATGCGAAGGCTGTCTGTGGAGAGACAACTCGTGACCAGCTGATGTTTGACCTCCTCAAGCTTGTCAACGTGCTGGTGCAGCTGCCTCTGTCTGGGGACCGAGAGTTCAGTGGACGGCTGCCGCCGGCCGGCAGTGGGGCAGCTGATAGTAGTGTGTCAGACGAGGAGAAGGTCTGTGGGAACAAAGAAAGCGTGGCTGGTGGATTGGCATCCAGTCAGGGTCCTCCTGCAGGTGTGGCCGACCTCGTGTTGGCAAATCAGCAAATTATGAGCCAGATCTTGTCTGCTCTGGGCCAGTGCAACAGCAGTGCTATGGCCATGATCATAGGTAAGATAAACCCAGAAAGAAATACTGCAGTTCCCGTCTAACAAGAGTTTCAGCATCTTCACCTCCTTTGGCTTTATCACCCGCAACATTATTGTTTCGGTCGACTCTCATTAACATCATTTTCAGCAGAAAATCTCTGATAGACGCACTGTAACTGGTGAACCTAGTGGAGCATTTAGCAGCTAAAGAGAGAGATATTTATCCACATATTCATCAGGTGGACAAATAAATGCTAAAGTAGAGTTAGTCTTGAGTTATAAATGATACAATTTCACTTGTGGACAACTGTTCCCCTAATGAACCAGACAACACAAAGAATCAAATATCAGGAGGATAAATGTGTATTGCTTCTTAGGAGCCAGTGGTCTCCACCTGACAAAACATGAGAATTTCCATGGCGGTCTGGATGCCATCTCAGTGGGGGACGGCCTCTTCACCATCCTCACCACCCTCAGCAAGAGGGCCACCTCAGTCCAGGTCATGTTACAGCCCATCCTCACATACATGGCCTGTGGTTACATGGGCAGACAGGTGAGCTTCAGACAGACAGGTGTATGGTGTTTCAAATTAAAGTATGTACACTGCCAAAACTTGAATATATGTAATTTATTTTACATTTTGTAGGGGTCTCTTTCCACCTGTCAGCTGTCGGAGCCTCTTCTGTGGTTCATCCTGCGAGTGTTGGACACCAGTGAGGCTCTCAAGGCCTTCCATGACATGGGTGTGTATATGCTGAACACATTTTGATTCCTTAACCAACTTTACGTACCCTACTTTACGTACCCCAACCTTCATACTAAATGTGCTTTTAGACTGTGACAACAACAATGGTGTCTTTGTTTATTGTGTGTCATGCTGTGCAAGAAGGATATCAATTTGAGGCACATCAGATTGTGCCATAAATGTTGTACAAATTTAGCATAGCAGATTTGCACAGGATTAAGATAACAGATGACCTCCTCAATCTACAGATCCCTGGGAAATTCTAGCTCGGTACAAATAATCTCTATTCTGGTTGTCTTTGGTCACCAAAGCTTTAAATCAACTCTGAGTGGACGTGTCTCGTGATCTGTGACTATAGTTTTGGATTGACTCAGAATTGTCAACTTTCATGTTGGACAGCCCAATTTTGCAGTGTGGAGAGCTGTGAAGTTTTACTCGCTGAATATTCCTCTGGGACCAGTGCTACTACACAGCAGGCAAGCGCTTAAGTCAAGACCCAGTGCCAGAAGAACTAGCAAAATTTTCTTGTGTTTTACCAGGTGGTGTGCAATTGATCTGTAACAACATGGTGACCAGCACCCGGGCAATTGTGAACACAGCACGCAGCATGGTGTCCACCATCATGAAGTTCTTAGATTCAGGTCCTGGAAAGGCAGCAGATGGCAACCTGAAAGCCAGAGTGATGACGTCAGAGCCAGACAATGCTGAGGGACTCCACAACTTTGCTCCTTTAGGTGCTCTCAGTTACTCACTGTGGTACATCCTATCAGACAATATTTTTACAGGAATAAAACTGTTAAAATTCTAAATGGTCTGTTTGTCCCTTCACAGGTACCATCACATCCAGCAGCCCCACAGCGCAGCCAGCAGAGGTTCTCCTCCAAGCCACGCCACCCCACCGCCGGGCCCGCTCGGCTGCCTGGTCCTACATCTTCCTGCCGGAGGAGGCCTGGTGTGACCTCACCATCCACCTTCCTGCTGCTGTGCTGCTGAAGGAGCTCCACATCCAGCCACACCTAGCATCTCTAGCCAGTGAGTGGCACCCTGTTTAATAATGAAAGTGTATGAGAGATAATATAGTTTGGAGTTTTTTGCAATCAGCAAAATCCTTTCCATCTCACTAGAATGAAAACTCATCCCTGTATGTTTTGCTGTGTCCTCTTCCCCCTACCAACCAGCCTGCCCCTCCTCAGTCTCGGTGGAGATCAGCGCTGACGGGGTCAACATGTTGCCACTCTCCACACCGGTCATCACCAGCGGCCTGACGTACATAAAGATCCAGTTGGTTAAGGCAGAGGTTGCGTCAGCTGTTTGCCTGAGACTGCACCGGCCTCGTGATGCCAGCACCCTGGGTCTATCTCAGATCAAACTCTTGGGGCTGACAGCGTTCGGTAACACCTCCTCTGCAACTGTCAACAACCCCTTCCTGCCTTCTGAGGATCAGGTCTCTAAAACCAGGTACCAGAAACTAATCCTAGAGCGAGAGTATGTCGGTGTGCATAAGCTGTGGGTGTTGGCTGTAACCTTTTCTTTCTCCAGCATTGGGTGGCTGCGTCTTCTCCACCATTGCCTGACCCACGTCAGTGACCTTGAGGCCATGATGGCCAGCGCTGCAGCTCCCACTGCCAACCTGCTGCAGACCTGCGCCGCGCTGCTCATGTCTCCTTACTGCGGCATGCACTCACCCAACATCGAAGCTGTGCTGGTTAAGATCGGCCTGCAGTCCACTCGCATAGGTCTTAAACTCATCGACATTCTGCTGAGGAACTGTGCCGCCTCTGGAACCGACCCTGGCAGTGAGTTATAGATCCACAGGACCTTAAAAGCATCAAAACGTTTCAAATATTATATTTATTTTTTTAAGAGGTCCTTAAATGAGGTTAAGAGACACAAGGGCAGATTTCAGATGTGGTTTTGTTGTTAGGTAGTAAAAGTGTTTTTGTATTGCTAGGACTCAAAAACAATTTTAATATTTGGTTAAGCTTAATTTTACAGGTCTGTAATTTGAGATTGATGTATTGGTACACCATTTATGGTAAAAATAACTGGACATGGTTGAGTTGATACATAATTGATTAATTAAATTTTATGACAATGTAAACAAGACTTGAAGTCAGTGCACAGCAAGTCAGCTGAACCGGCATAAATGTGAATGTGAGTTTAAATCAACCCTGTCTCTTAAAGAAATTGGTACTTTCCTCTATACTATATTACCAAAATATAAATAAAACCGTTATTTTCATTAAACAAAATTGGACAACTGGGAAATTATTACTAACCAATAAAATAATAAATATTTTCATGCAGGCTGTGCTTACAAATAATTGCTCATTGCAGTAATTACTTATCAAGAAATTAAGTGAAGCAACACCTGAAAGCATGTTCATGTACTGGTGGCATTTGCTTTATAGCAAATGGCTTTTGAATTTATTACGTACCAAATCTAGCTGACCCAGGGTACGTTTGAATCTCAGATTATAGGTAAAGACCCTAACCCTAACCCTAAAGTCAGTAGAGTCGTGGTCTAACATTTTTAAGGAACCTAAATCTCCAATGAGCATTTTGTGTCTGTTTGCAACACATGACAGACATATACGTAGATGATTGGCACAGTCAGAATGAGTGAAATTTTCTCTCTAGCCACAAATGACCAATTCTGAACCAGGAGCTTGACAAAGTTTTGTTGTGTCACTGAGTGAATGTGTGTGAAAGGGTGAATGTGGCACGTAGTGTAAAAAGCGCTTTGGCGCTATACAAGTACAGGTCCATTTACCATTCACCTCTAAGCACTTATTCTGTCGAAGAGCTTCTTCCAAATATATTAAATGTAAAGGGTTGGGGAGCAGATCATAGTTCACAGGATCAAAATCATCGGGAAAAACTTAACTTTCCAGGATAATGGTCTCCTTATTATAGCATCCTAATTTAGTTTCCATTTTTGCAGATTTGAACAGTCCTCTGCTGTTTGGGCGCCTAAATGGCCTCTCCTCAGACTCCACCATCGACATTCTGTACCAGCTGGGCACCACACAAGACTCTGGAACCAAAGACAGGTACATCCACATCCTGTTTTTACATAGACTAAAACTCTCCTTAACCCCTGTAAGAATAACAGCCGACAGTTTTCTGTCAAGGTGATTTTCCAGACACAGTAAAAAGTGTCCTTGCTCTCCTCAACTTTTACTGTCATATGGTCGTGTTTGTTGCATTTAAATTGCAGTGTGACGCCCCACACTGAGTGACCGAAGAGACAATGCTGTGTTTTCAGCACCACCAAATGAGTTATTTATTGAAGTTTGTTTTCAATGTTAACCCTCCAGGATTCAGGCTCTCCTCCAGTGGGTCCATGACTCTTCACGGGTGGCGGCTCACAAGATGAGTGGCCCCATGGGATACGCTGGTGCTGGCTCTTCCTCTGCTTCATCGAGGGAATATGGCCTCCTCATGCCTTCCCCGTCCCACCTCCACTGTGTGGCATCCATCCTGTGGCACAGCTATGAGTTGCCTGTTGACTACGACCTGCCTGCACTGCTCAACAGAGAGCTCTTTGAGTCAGTCGTAGTCTTTTCTGATACATACATACCTGCAATTTTTACCTCACTTTGCCTCACTGTTGCTGAGTTGACCAATCATATTCCCTGCCCACTAGCAGGGAAATAGTAAGAATAGCTTGTAATATTGAGCCTGTTTCAGCGAATTCCAGGGTTGGACTTGCCTCAGAAGATGTGTGGTAACATTAATGATGTTTTTTCTTCTACATATAGTAGGTTTAAGTGTGTAAACACATAAGCAAAACATTTCAGTTTCTACAGGTACTTTTTGGGGGGATAAAGGGAATAGATTTTGGTGGGATTAATTCCCCATATACAACCCTACTGAAGACAGTTGTTTTTAAATAATATTCCTTGTTGAGTAATGACTGTAGATGAATTTTGCACAAATCGGATGCTTTTGAGTATAAACAACATGGATTCATTATGACTGACTGACGGATTTTTATTTTTCCTCCAGGCTGCTGTACAACTGGTCCATGTCGTTGCCGTGCAACATTGTGCTGAAGAAGGCTGTGGATAGCCTGCTGTGTTCCATGTGTCACATCCACCCCAGCTACTTCTCTCTGCTCATGTCCTGGATGGGGATCGTCTCAGTTCCCAGCGCCAGTCACTCTCAAGCCCAGCACCACCGCCTCGCCATGACGGATGATGGCAAAAAGCAGCACAATGCCAACGCTGCAGGACTCACCGATGACTCCAAGCACGCGAGACCGCCCATTAATCTATCGGAGTCCCAGTTAACTACTCTTGCAGCGGCCTCCCAGTCTCCAGGAGCCATAGAGCAGCTGCTGGACTCAGGCTTACCCTCACTGCTGGTTCGCAGCCTGGCCCAGTTCTGTGTCGGACTCCTGGCTAGTGCCAACCTTCCTCTGCCCGCTGCTCAGTCCGAGAGACGACACCACCATCACCACTATTACTCATCCTCCTCATCCTCACACAGTCGGCCTCCTCTGGCTGCTGAGCTGGCTGCTCCAGTGCTGCGCTTCCTGACTGAAGTAGGCAACAGTCATGCCATGAAAGACTGGCTAGGAGGACCAGAGGTCAATCCGCTATGGACGGCATTGCTTTTCCTGCTATGCCATTCCAGTGCCAGTGCCAGTGCCAGTGCAAGTACCAGCGCAGGTTGTCAGCCTCTGGGCTCTGGATCTACGGCAGGTCCCCCTCCATCCCATCCTCAGCCTCCAGGGTCAAGATTTTCCCTGGCGTCTTCTGGGCAGGCAGGAGGACTCACCACCCAGCAGAGGACAGCTCTGGAGAATGCCACTGTAGCCTTCTTTCTTCAGTGCATCTCCTGCCACCCCAACAACCAGCGGCTCATGGCACAGGTCTGCTCTTACATTCCACTCTGTTAGGAGGCTAAAGCTTTAGCAGGAATTTAATTTTGAATTCTCAGACAAAGCCATAAAGTGTCATTATTTTAAAGGATCGTTTTGAAAATACAAGAAGTTAATTTCTCACAGACGTATCAATGCTGGTGGTATCAAACCGTTTTGGACATGTTCATCCGTCTCTGTATTAACTTTTTTTCTGGCTGCAGGTCCTCTGTGAGCTCTTCCAGTCTGCACCCCAGCGAGGCAACGTACCGATCTCTGGAAACATCTCGGGCTTCATTCGAAGGCTTTTCCTGCAGCTCATGCTGGAGGATGAGAAGGTCACAGTGTTCTTACAGTCTCCCTGTCCGGTGGGTAACTTTCTCTGTTGATAAATATCTGTTCATTCTCCCTTCCATTTGAAAATTGTCCATTAACTTAGTTCACCCTTCCTAAGTCCCGCCCCTCTTTGCTCTGTGCTCCAACGACTGAGCAAGCCTCGGTCAACACCTCAGTCAACTTTCTCCTTTCCTGTGCTTATATGGTACGTGCCAGACTCGTCTTGAAAAGACAACCACATTTTGGAGATGGTTAAAAGACAAAAGCGACTTATATAGTCAAAATTCAGCAACATTCTAATTAACAATTGTTGTAAACTAACTATCTTGTTAGTATGCATTTAGCTAACATTAGGTTTCAGATGTACCAGCAAGCCATTTTAACATCTTAGCTGTCTTATTGTTGTCAGTATTATAGGCTGTTCTTTCCTGTTAGCGAACGGGAACTGTGGTCAGCAAGGTCGTTTGCTGGGTCTAGACAAGGTATTTCAGCAAACGCTGCCCAGATTGTTAGGACATTTTATATAGCTATTTATTGTGTTGAAAGGGTGACTTTTTTTGGCAACCCCCTTTTCTTTACTCCAGCACCCCCAACTGGTCAAAGTTTTCCCTTGTACACCAGAAATATCAAAATCTGAGTACGTTCATGTTCCTCAGTGGACAAACCTTTGGAGTATATTTTAGACCCTCCATGACCTATTTTTCAATTGGATGAGTGTTGAAAAATCCAGAAAATCTAGTTTCTTTTGTCTTTCCGCTGCAAAACAAATGATGACAAGGATGATTGACTGCTTCCTAGAGATAAATAGTCCACAGGGCTCCAGACTAACTTTTTGCATTGTTTTTTTTTTTTTTAGGTGCACCAGCACAAAATTCAGGTGCACCAGAATTTTTCATTGCGTCGCCTTTAACACCATAAGGTCACCTTTTTATCGCTCTCCATAACTTTCATATAATGTGAATGATTTTTAAACAAGAATAAGGTATAGAGAAATGCTTGTCTTTATTTGAAGCACAATTATATATAAAAGAAAAATAAAGTGCTTAAATTGCTTGACTGAACTGAAATTGAACATTTCAAAGTCAAACATTTCAAGTAAAATAAAACATTTCAAAATAAAAATTGCTTTTTAAAGAGCTTCACTGAACTGAGACCTAACATCATGTCTTAAAATCTTATAGCAGGTCTCCCTTTGCTGTCACATGCCCCTCAGATGGCCAACACATGTGGCCTCTCTTCATTTTCCCTCGTTTTCTCGCGTTTATTTTATTTTTCCGTTTCAGTTAGTCAGCGCCCAGGTCTCACGCAATTTTTAAACACACACAACTTAGCGCGGTGAACAGGACCACAGCCAATCGGAAGCAAAGACCCGCCCGAGCTCTGTCTCTTATTGGTTTAGAACGCGATATGATCCTACCATGAGTGTGTGAGTTCGGTCACAGGAGAACACAGAGAGATGATGCGCTTGCGTAATAAATTTATGTTTTCACCTGGGCAGCGTCAAGTGCACCAGTGCGACCTAGAAAAATTATTAGTCGCAAGTAAAGGGAGAAAGAAAAGGAATAGGAAGAAAGGGTTCAGAGGAACAAACCAACACAATCTCTTCTGAGTTTTAGTCAGAGATAGCATGTACTGTATGTACTGCATGTCTGAAAACCTTTCAAAAGCAATTCACTTATCCATATCCATTTATAAAGGGGGGAAAAAGCAAAGCAAAGTCTGTCATTGTATTTTTTAGAACATGCTTACACAAACATCTTATGTCGTATTTTTCTTTATAGTTATACAAAGGACGCATCAATGCCACCAGCCACATGATCCAGCATCCCATGTACGGAGCAGGCCACAAGTACCGCACCCTCCATTTGCCCATCTCCACCACGCTGGCAGAAGTCCTGGACCGGGTGTCTGGTATGTTTACGTACAGAAAACTTGAACCTTTCACTAAAAAAAGTTGGTAAATACATCACAACACAGATAAATAGTTGTATTAGTGCACTGAGCAGTGATATGTAAGCCTTACAGCTAATAGTTCAAGAATAAATGCAACATGCCTTGGGAGAAGACACAGTAATTCTATCAGCAACAGATTTATGTCCTACTCCTCCTTTCTTCTACTTTTCCATTTTTTGTTATTTGTTAAGCTACTGCTTGTGAAACTGCTGAAAAACTTCCTGTGTAGATATTTCACATTAAAAGCCTGCATCTCAAAGGGCATAATTCCTCCCTGCAAGCTTTTATTTTGAAACATATGCTGGATATGTTGAGTTTTGTTGACCGTAGCTTAATTTTTCTTTTCTATTTTATACTGAATTTAACATGTATTTCTATTACAACAGAGAGAAGACTGCCATTATTTGAGACAGGCTCTTATTTTCAAATTTGTGGTAGTTGAACACAAAACATTACAAAAGTAAGAGCACAAAATGTGTAACATTACATGATGTGGGCAGAAAAAGTATTCCTTCCAACATAATATATTTTTATTGTTTCAATCAATACAAAAATCATCAGACATCAATCCCTACTACGATGTCTGACGATATTACATACATTTAAGAAAAATGAAATTGTGTCAACTTAAAGATAATTATTCAGCAGTCCAATGAAGAGAAGCCATTTCCGCAGCCAACAGATACCAAACTGTACTCATGTTTCTTTATATGTTGTTCAGTAGGCTCAGAGTGCAGGGAACCAGCAAGCAATGTTCAAAATATCGGTGTCACTGTGCACACCAAGCTGCATCGCTGTCAAATCAAGCTTTGCAGCAGACTTGGTCCTCTATTAGCGCAAGTAATGGAGAAATAACTATCACTATTTGCCTCTCCCAACCCATTTCATTAAGTACCAGGGGGGCAAGTTGGTAGTCTTTCCAAATTCAGTGGCTGTTTTCTATAAACTGTCAGCGAGTTCAAAATCATGTAGTGTGGGTGTGCGTGGCCACACAATCATATTTCTTATACATTTGATAACTTTATATACCAATCTCTCAATGATGGACAGCTTTGAGTTTAACTTGCTTGTAAAAGCATGAAGGATAGCCAATCAAGGCAGCAGTGCAGCACTGATGCTGTGAGCTGCAGAATTGCTTGTTAGCTTTTAGCCGCCTATATACATGATGAATGGCTCACCTTTTGGGACCTTGAACAGCTGATATAGTAGGCTGATACTCCACTGCTGGTGTGTGTGTGTATGTGTGTGAAAATATCTCGTTAAGCTTAAACATATCTCTTTTACCTTGCCACCAATATTTATTTACAATAAATGAACATAAGAATAAATAAATCCAAGTTAAGTCACAAAAGAATATATTACTCACGCTGTCTCCTATTCTTCCAAACAGACACGCCCAGCATTACAGCCAAGCTGATCAATGAGCAGAAGGAGGACAAGGAGAAGAAGAATCATGAGGAGAAGGAGAAGATGAAAGCAGACAGTGGCTTCCAGGACAACTACAGTGTTGTTGTGGCCTCAGGTACTTGGATCTGTTCCATACATACCCCTTGTCCAGTGGCAACCCAGCCATCAGCTAATAAGCCTCTGATGTCCACCGTATCTCATCCCACCACCTACAATGCCAATCATGTTGAAGAGGGAATTGTATAAATAGTTTAGTCTCAGATGGGAAGCGCCAAAATTACAGTCCGATCAGATCTTGCAAGTCCAGCTGCCTTGCACCGTTACAAAGCTTTACCCGAATAAATAAAGGTTGTATATGTAAGGGAATATCTTTTGGATAATGGTGTTCATCCCTAGAGTTCCACAGACTTGGCAAGTAGCATTGAGGCTGCTGTGGAGGCTCGGGGAGACCTAACTCCATACTAAGACACTTTAGTTTGCTTTTCCTTTGATTTGTCACCCATCTGTATGTAGTACTGGCACAATGTATAAGCAGTTGAGAGATTTCAGTGTTTTAACCAAAAACAGATATTAACCTTTATTTCTGATGATGAGAACAAGACTAAGCCTGTGATGCTTCCATTTTGTGTCTCTGTGCCATTAGGCTTGAAGTCCCAATCCAAGCGAGCTCTATCAACCCCTCCCCGACCTCCCTCAAGGAGGGGTCGAGTGATGTGTGACAAGTTGACTGCTTCGTCTGGTGTAGATCCTTCAGCTAAAACCATCAGTGTGCCTGTCTTCCACCTCTACCACAAGCTGCTTCCAGGTACTTCATATACAAGTGCAAAGTTAACATGCCAGCTCACATCAAGGCATTTCAGTACAGCACTCAAACCATGCAGCCAAAAGTTACCGAATTAGTGAAGTGCATTTTACCCTGTCCCCCCCTCCAGGTCAGCCCCTACCACCCGAGATGACTCTGGCCCAGCTACTGACACTCCTGTACGACCGCAAGCTGCCGCAAGGCTACCAGTCTATCAACCTGACAGTCAAACTTGGCTCAAAGGTCATCTCTGATCCCGGTCTTTCCAAGACAGACTCCTTCAAGAGGCTACGCACTGAGAAAGGTACCAAAAACATGTATTTCTACAGTACTTAAATTATGCAGGAGCAAGAATTATCATATATTCAAATATTGTTCCAGTCAGCAATAAAAGGGTTATTATTCTCACCAGTTCAGGATGGTACAACCGTCACTGATTTTATTGCCTTTAGTGGATAGTGGTAGCTGCAGAGTGACAGGAAAGGGAGAGAGAAGGGCTAACATGCAGAAAAGGGACACAGGTCGGATTCAAACCCTAGGCCGCTGCAGTAGGGTTCGAATCTAAAGCTATAATATCTAAAGCATATAAAAGCTATAATATGATGCATATTATAGCTTTTGATTCAATATAAATCGGGCTTATTTTCTGAATAACAGCTGCCATTTATACATAGTAGGGTAAACACAGCTGTTACCTGATGATACTACTAATGATACTAACTAAGGTTCTGTTCCATTTAGTGTAGCAGAGCCTTTTACAGTGAGCAAACAGGTACAACAGCGGAATCCCTGACTCTGTTTGATCTGAATGGAACCTTAATTAATATCAGCGGTAACAACTGTATTTCCCCAACTATTTTGTGTCAAAATGGCTGCAGTGAAAAAGGTTATTTCCTTGTCCTTGTCCTTGCATGTTCTTTAATTCTATACTTTTGAACATTAACTTATTTTACAGGAGTCTTACTCAATATAACTCAGCTCAGATCATCTAACAAAGGTCTCTTCCTCCATTGATATTTACCAAGAGATATATTAAAGGTTATCAAATGGATTTATGAACGCTTTCATACCTGCAAAAACGATTTATGGTTGCTTTTTAGTTCAAGTCAATTACTAAGAAAGTGATGTAGTGTGCATTCTAAATGGGTTGTGCTGCATTGAAAGTCCAGTCCAGTGGCTGTTACTCTCCTCCTGTGTCCACATTTAATAGAGTTGTACTTTGGTCAGGGCTTCGCCCACATCACCGGAGCTTTTTCTTGGGCTGCTTCAAAAAAAATAGTCTAAAAGCTTGTAAAGTGTTTTTAGCACAAACTGTCTAATCACGGTCACTCTTCTTCTTACCTTTGCAGCCCCCATGGAATTACAGCTTTTGCATCCTCAAAAGTTGCTCTTGTTCAATTTTCATGTGATTTTTAGAGGTTGTTGCAGCAATCATGTATGTACAATGGCATATAGAAAGATTCGCTGTTGCGATAATAATAATATAATAAAATAATAATAATAAAAAACTGTGCTATTGACAAGCCAACCACAGTGCATAGCAAGCCTAACAAGCCATCCCCACAGTTGCACGGGACATCACCTCATCACACCATACTTTTTTTAATTCAGGAACGCATACCAGACCGACTAGGCTTAAGAGACGCTATACAGCAGAAGTGCGGTCTGAAATGCAGTGCTGCTCAGTAACCCCTCAGTAACAGCCCTGCATTTCAATACAACACAGGAGAAAGTCACACAGCCTCAGGCTCACTCCCTCTGGAAAAACGCCTGACTGGAAACATGGGCAGTCTTTTAGTAGCAAATGCATACCGGTTCCATAATTATGCCAGTATTTGCGTCCCGCAACTCGCCAGTGTCGCCAGTGTTTATTAAGTAACTAAATATGGCCAAATATGTTAAATAACTGCTGACTTTATTTGTCTGAAAGTGGCCGGTTAACAGGAGTAGTCAGGAGGAGGGAGAGTGCAGGTGATCAAGCAGCTACTAAGATTAAACATTATCCTGTTGTACCCCTTGAAAAGTCATTAGCAAAACCAACAATAATGACGATAATACTGGAAACTGCACTGTTGTGCCATGCTAAAACACAGCAAGGGAAATTCCTGCACCGTGACAGCCTAACTTTGGCTCAAGGAAGTATGTTTATAGCGTAATTTGCAGCCTTTTATTGATCTGATCCAGTGAGACAGATAATACAATGAACACTGTTGCTAAAGGACATTTAGTCAGGACGAGTTGTTGCTTGGATCAAACTGCTGACCCTCCTTTAGCCAGAAGGCAACGCTGCTGGTCCACAGAGGTGGTGACTGGTTATATTTATCTCCTCTGCAGGCTCGAGGACCCAAGGTCAGATTCATTTTTAACATCAATGTCTTGTTTTGATGATCTCAGCATTCGTGAATTAAAACTGCAGAACTGCTCAGATACCTTTTGTCCATTGGCCATGTCCTGTCCATTGTCCATAGTTTTTATTTTCTAGCTGTAGTCTCATTTGTTTGGTTGACTGTTATGATAGACATAACTTATGATGGCTTTGGGTAATTCAGCATCATCCTATTCTGATTTTTGTTTCCTCCATTTTACCCTCATTGTCTTCAGCATTTTGATTATTATAATTATAGACTTTTTACATAGAACACATTTTGACCCATAATAGCAGGAAAAGTGTAGGTGGAAGTAATAACATTAACAACCAGCTTAACAGTAATGTACAAGTATACAGCATGTATCATCTGATTATCAAACCATTGGACCTTTTTCTATTAGAAGAGTGTTTACAGTTCTTCAAGAGTACTACTACGTATGTGAAACAAATTTGCATAACACACCTGAATCTTTGGCCCAACTGTCACCAGTTGAATGACATTGTAGTTAATACAATACATACAAGAGTATATGGGATAAAATACATGATATCTCTGGCTCTGCGGCATACATTTTGACCCTTTTTGTGTAAGGGTTTAATGCTTAATCCGTTAGTGTTTATCAAGTCAAGCAGCTTGAATTTCAACAGCATTGTAACAGAAACTCCATATTATTTCATACAAACATGCAAAGTAAGTCTAGTGTTGAATGCTAATGTCACAAATAACAAAAGTTACGTCTGTGCCTTTTGTCTTTTGACCAGTAAGATAAAAGTGGTCAAAGCACAGAGCAGTTCAGCTTCATTATTTTTTGTGAGGAAATAGACACTTGTTAACTTCACCTCATAGCCCTCCATGAAAGAAGATGACTTGTATGTTCAGTTATATAGCTTTCCTTTTTACAGACTGCAGGAAGCAACCAGGCGACCCCATGTTGTTCTTTAACCTTGACATTCCCAAAATGAGCAGTTACAAATTCTCTACTTCCCTTCCTTGAACTTGAATACCTTGAATACCACGTAACCACTTGGTGAGGTCAGTCATTATCTTATTTACCCAGTGTGTCCTTCCTTTGCCTGGATCCAGATCTTTGATCCCACTCCACTAAGTTGACTGATTCTGGTCTGGCATCATGACATGGAACAGCGATTTTTCGCTTGGAAAAGTATCTATCCAATGAGTAGTGCGTGGGGGACTAATGATTAGCCAACAGCGTCACGGGTGAGAGTAACACCTGTGTCAAGCTGTTTGCCAGAACCAAGAAGGTGTAATAACATTTATATCAAGGGCGAGCACTATAGACAAGATAGACGCTAATATTGTGGTCGGTTGTACATGGCATGTCACCGAAGATTGTAGTTTGCTTTTTACTCCACTTCAAACCCTGGTAAAATCAATATGTTGACATGGCTACACATTGTTGACTTTAAATAACCTTAGATTCAAGCAGATACTCTGGTCTCTAGGGATTGGTTGGCGAAAAATGAATTCCCCCTCCACAACGACAGTCTTCGACTAGAGGCAATGTCAGACTGAAGATGGAAATGGAGTTTAACGAGTTAAAAATTCTGTGAGATATCAGACAAGTCCTTCCTCTCTGTGGCTGCTGAATTCAGATAGCCTCATTATGTGAGATGTAGAAATTAGACACCCAGCAGCACAGAGTGGAGTGATCCCCATTTTGCCTCAGAGATTTCATTTTCTGAGGGAATTCACTGTCGGCTGAATATGTTTTATAAAGCTGTTTCAGTGTTTGTGTCCCTGAATGGCCCTGAATGCACTCGCATCATGTCTGGCATACGCTACATTATACACCACCCTACCATTCCCTGACAAAATGGTCACAAAACCTTTGAGATTTATGTTTCCTCTAAAAACCTTTTTTTTTTTTTTTTTTTT
>JAGRRF010011991.1:26570936-26586884 GCA_019097615.1 Morone chrysops
GCCTCTGTCTGGCAAAAAGGATAGAAGCCTCTGCTTTGCTTGTTAAGAGTTGATTAAGCGCCGATCTTGCCGCATTTTAAGATTATGTTTAGATGGAGACCCTTTAAACTTGTTCTCTAAATCCTGGACCGAATGTTCCAATTCCAATTGCTTCCGGATTGTATCCCTCTTATGAGCTGCTGTGTAAGATATAATGGACCCCCTCACGAACGCCTTAGCCGTTTCCCATAACAGGGAAGGATTTATATCTGGTGTGTTATTCGTTGCCATAAAAAGTTCCCATTGCTTCTCCAGAAAATCCAAAAATGGGGGCTACTTAAAAGTGAGGAATTAAGTCTCCAATGGTGCGTGGAGGGATTGAAATAGGGGGGGATATAGTCATAGATACCGGGTTATGATCAGACAATGTACATATTCCAATTGAGCATGCCTTGAGTCTATCCACTACCACTCTAGACACTAGAAAATAGTCGATTCTTGATAGAGATTGGTGAGGGTGGGAGTAAAAAGTGTAGTCTTTTGCCGTTGGGTTTATAATTCTCCAAAAGTCGAAGAGACCCAGATCCGCACACAGCTCCTTCAGCCTTGCGGTCTTTTTTGACATAAACGCAGGTTTTGATGGAGATTGGTCAACACTTGCATCTTGAACACAGTTAAAGTCTCCTCCAAATACTGTGAAGGGGGTTAAACGTGAGGATGCCGCTGCAAGCAGTCCAGAAAAGAAAGAGGGGGCCATAGACAGAGCCGATGAGGATTCGCTCCCCATAAAGGAAACCTGAGATAATAACAAATCGTCCCTCATCATCCTTAATAACCTCGTCCAGAGTAAACGGTAATTTCTTATGAATGAGAATGGCTACTCCTCTACTATGTGAATTGAAGGATGAATAGAACACCTGGCCTATCCAGCTTCTTCTCAATTTAATGTGTTCCAAATCTGTCAAATGTGTTTCTTGTAGAAGGGCGATTTGTGCATTCTCTCTCTTTTAATGAAGAAATAATCTTCTGCCTTCTTACAACATGGCCAACCCCCTTGACATTTAAAGAAATAATCTTAATGTCACTCATGGTTGTCATATGAAAATAACATACGCCAATAATGCACAGGCCAAATAAGGTTTGGGGTCCTGAGCAATGAAAAAATACATATATATTCGGCAGGGTATAACGGTGTTGAGGAGGTAGTCTTACATTTCAGAGCACTGCAAACAAAAAATCTGCCTCTGAACGATGGGCATTGAACACAGAAATTAGCCTCAACAGGCCTAAGAAAAAACAAAAAACACAGCCATAAAATCCAGGTTTGTGTAACAGTTACAAGCGGTTGTATGACGCTGAAAGCGCAGGTAACACCGAAGAAGAGCAACAGCCTCAATCTCTTCAAGAAACTCCCGCCCCCACGACCCAGATAGATTCACATCCCTTTAGAGCCCAAAAATAATAATAAAAGCTCCTCAGGGGTTATTATGCTCTAGCCACAGCTCCAAATTACAGACATCCCTTCTTTTTTATCAGACTAATCTAAACTTAATTCAAGCTTAATGTGCACAGCTGAATTTAGACTTTAATATGGAGTTCAAACTAAAATTACCTAATGTCACCTTGTCACAAAATATACTATTTACCCAGCGGTAATTGTTGCACAGTTCACGGCAGTCCATCCGCAAATTCCTGCGCATCTCGGGGGGACTGGAAAGCATGTTTCTCTCCATTGTACGTGAAGGTTAGGACGGCGGGGAACCGCATGGAGAAGCGGATGTTCAGTCCTATCAGACGTTCACACACCTTGTTGAAGGTGCGCCGCTTCTCCTTCACTGCAGCTGAGAAATCCTGCTGAATGTACAGCTTCTGTCCCTCATATGTCAGCTGTCGTCTATCCCTCAGTGCAGCGATGATCCGCTGTTTCTCCTCGGGAGTTGTGCAGCTTGAAGCTTGATGATGACAGGTCTGGGGCGGTCGCCGCGAGCGGGTCCTAGCCCTCTGTGCGCCCGGTCGATCTTAATTATGCCAAAGTTCAGTATTTTCGGCAGCCAGCATTCAAAGAAAGCAACAGGTTGCTCACCTTTAGCTCCTTCTTTTAAGCCAACAACCCTGAGATTGTCCCGTCTCGTCCTGTTCTCCAAGTCGTCTGCTTTTTCAGTCATTGTTTGTAACTTCTTCTCAACTTCCCGAAGCTTGTTTTCAGTGGTAGCTAGCATGTCCTCCAGTGTGGACACTCGGCCCTCAGCTTCGTCCAGTCTTTTACTGTTGCCTTCCACCCGGGTTGTCATAACTTCCAGTGCGTTTGTAAATTTGGCCAGCTTCTCCTCTAATAACTTGCAGATGCTCTCAGTAACTTCCTGAGCTAGCTGTGAGGAGTAGCCACCTGCACCCGAGCCGCCATCTTGCGCCTCGACTTTTGGTCGGCCCCTCGTTGTTCTTTGAGATTTACTTGGATTTTTGAGTGGAACTGAGCCACTTTCCTTGCTAGACATCGTTAGACAACCTTAGAGTGGTCAGCGAGATATAAGAATGGCAGTCTGTGGTGGGTAAAATTAAAATTACGGTCGATGGGAGTGGGAGCTCAGCACCAGTCCGACTTCTCAGCTCAGTGACGTCATACCCTTCCCCCAAGAAGGTTTTTATGACAGAGGGTTCCGCTGTTGTAGGTAGAGAGTATAGCTCCTTTTTATAGTATTCTTCAAAAGATTGGTGTATATCTTCTGGTTTATAACTGATCTTAAATTCTAAAAATTGACCTATCAGATTGTTGTTTGAATGAAATATTGTGTTTTTTTGTGATCAAATGTTGATTTTCAGAGTGAAATACCTTGACAACTGTTGGATGGGGGCCATGAAATGGGACACACATTCAAGGCCCATAGAGGATAAATTCTAGTGGTTCACCGATATGGGTTTTTCAATGGTCAATACCACTATTTAGACAGCAGAGCTGGTGATGTCTGATATATAATGCTGATATCAAAGCAAAGATAAATCATGTATAATTTTATTCTATTTTATAAAATGTATTTTATATAAATTCAGGCATATATTCACAGCAGGATGTATGAACATTATTGTTATAGGGCTGATTCACAACCTTCTCAAAACTCATATGAGAGAGTGCTAACATCGTTTCACAGCAGCCACACTGACAAGCATTTTTTTTAATCAGTCTCATGAGCACAGACATTGGCTGATGCTTAAAATGCTAATCAGGTTGATGAATCGCATGCTGGTTATTCGTTATTTTGTGTTTTGTTATTTATTAAAATAACACAAGAAGTATCAGATGGTGTGCGATGAAATTAATCTGGTATAGACATTCATGCTGCCTCCCCTCCCACATCCCTCAGCTTCACAGAACCTGTAGCATGGTTGGAGACTCATAATGTATACACTGTTGACCAAGAGTGTTGTCTTGCAGCACTGACTTCCAGAAGAATAACCCTGTCCACAAACTGACTGAAGAGGAACTCCTGGCCTTCACATCTGTAAGTCATTGTTTATTGTTGTTATTTATTCATTTATAATGTAATGTTGTAGTTGCAAATGCGTGTTGTTAGGTTGTTTTGTATATTTAACCCAGCATTAATACATTCACATTGCAAACATGTGTCTTTTGGTGACCTGTTTTTCTTTCTTCTTTTTAAAAAATAATGGTGAATGATTTCTCCTCTTGCCTTTTTCATTCCTACTTTGCGCCTTGTGCACCTGTTCTTACTTAGTAGAATTAGTGCTCCATTGAATATTTCTTAAGCAAAGGACCAAGCAACTACAGGGTACCTGAATAAAGTATGGAAGCCCTCTGCGTCAATCTCGAGTGGGTTCATTCCAAACTCACGCTCACATACACCCACTTACTTTATCGGCCCCTTGACAAACATAAAGATGAACGTGAGAGTTCTGCGGAAGTGCAGCCAAAACGTTGGCCCTTGGTGTCTGCAGTATAGGTCATAAAGCCTGCTGCCATGTCAAAAGATGGGACATTGGCCAAACTAAAAAATTAAACAAAGTTTTCCCAAAAATAGTTTAATAGCATTTAGGTAGTTCTTATTACACTTATGTTCATTCAGTGTTAATTTTTCAGTTAGTCAGTCCAAATCAGTTTAGTTTTAATTCACTAGTAGTATCAGTACTACATTTCTGAATGGTGAAAGATGGTAGGGGCCGTATCCAGGATATTTTGTTTCATTTTTGTACAGTGGGAGGAAGTGAAGATGCAACGCCCATCTTTTATATGTCGATGCCTGGGTTCCACCTCAGTCTTGCGTTGTGTATAAGTTGAGACCGTACTACTTCAGCTAGTTAAAGGAACCAGTGGGGACCACAGTTTAGAGAGCTGCTGCTCTACTGTAGAATCTGGAGTTAAGGTACGTAACTATTGTGTTATTTAGTTAAAACTTCACCTAAGGCTGTTGCTTGTGGGGCTAGGTCCAGTAGGATATGGTCCAAGCCCCACTGGGTCCACACACACAATAGACACCCACTTGATGAGAAATCAATAACCAGTCCATACTTTGGCAATGCATCACAGTATATCAATATGCACAAATGACACAAAGACAGTACAATACCTGATATTCACCTTGAGGGAATAAAACTGGAAAACAGCACTAAACCTTGTGTTGTTAGAAGCGGAGACGATGGTTACACAGTCAAGCATACAGCAGAGTAGGAAGCTCTCTATGCATCGAAATGCATGTACACATTTAAAGCACTCACATTATAATCACTCTGCCAAAACACTCAATACAGAATGAGTCATAGAAAGACAAAAGACGTCCCACAAATAGAAACGAATAAAAGAGCAGGGGAAGTGAATAGATGATTAAAACAAGTTCTTTTTGAAATCAGACACCTTACATACATGTGGAAAGTATTGTTTCTATAACTGCATTTATAGCATTTTTTTACTAAACGTAAACTATCCATGTGTGTTATGCTACTGAAGTACAAACAAATATTACTGGGACCATTACACAAAATTTCTGATTTAAATTTAATATTTACATTAGAGGCACTGCCATTGACTATCTGTGTAATAATTTGGGCACAATATAGCACATTGACCACACACGGTCATATACTAGGTTTCGACCTACTCTTGTTGGGTATTTGTAGAAATGGTATCTAAGCTTCAAGTGTGCAATTTTATAAGTAATCAGCTAAATGCAGCCTGCAACTTACTATTTTTGAGGGATGATAATGCATAAATTGCTTATACTTCACTTAATACTGACACATCCTATTAGCATTCCCTGTACTCCTGACCTAAAAAGATATTTTTGTCTGTATCACAAGTAGTTGTCCAGCAGATGAACATATTAACAGCCAAAATGTTTGGTCGGAGATAAGTCTGTGTATACTATGAAGTCATCAATAGCCAATGCACAATCAGTGTCCATCCTGCATTACAGAAAGGAAGTGGTCGAGTAAGTATTAGCTATCTTTGTTTCATGGGTCTAGATGTGGTGATGGTTCATGTCCAGACTGTCAAAACTCACAGCAGCGGTGTCTGTCTGTTTTGTCTGAAGAGACATGTGCTGTAACAGACTCTAAGGCAAGCAGTGTTATTGTAGCTATTGGATATCTTAAGAAGATGCAGCATTTAGTGTGTGGACCCGTTCCCCTCAAGCTCAGGTGAAAGTGAGGTTACCTAATTGCGATAAGAAGACTTCCTGATCCACACAGTTATTATCCCACATACCACATGAGAGAGCAGGGCTGGGTACATTTTGTCACAGCTGTTCTTTCCCATCACTGTAACTTTGAAACTTAAGCCAAAATTGCTAAACACTGTAAAACAAGCAAGGCTCCTTTTCTCAACAGCTTCGAGCTTGTTTGGAGACAACTCCCTACTCTAGAGACGTCATCGAGCAGTAATGGGATAGCTCACTTGGCTGATCCAGTTAGTCTTCCCCGAAAGCACTGTGTCAGTTAGGTCCATTCAGGCTGATGAGAACGCTTGGCAAGAGGAATTTCACCAGACAGGAAATTAAAAGACAAAAAACAGTGATTATCTTGAGGCTTACACAGGGGCTGGAGTTGCCTTGTGCCTAAAACCTCTGTTGCTTATTAAAGAAAAAATTGTCTCTCCCTAAAAAACAAACAAATGTTTGCTTCCTGGTTGCATAATGACATCTGTACGACAGAGAGGCTGAATTTTGTCTTTGCTTTCAGAACATATACAGTGATCAGCCAGAACATTATGACCACCTGGAGCCCCAAAAAAAGGAAAACCACTGCACCTTTGGTGGGCAAATTTTGAGATAATGGTAATCATCATCCATACAGCTGTGAGCTCACTTTGAACAATGAGCTGGCAGCATATGTGATATTGTCACTGGGTGGGATGGAAAAGGCAGGCAGCTGCTGGCTCTGTGAGCAGGCATCTTCCCAGCCTACATGTAGATCCAGGAATCTGCAGGCTGGTTAGATGGTTGTCACATGTCTGGCGGTCTTCATCGATCAGCAACTTCTGTCACCTTCCTGGAGGACCATCTGGGGGTAGTTGTCATATATCAGTTATACCTTGAGCTTTCCTTGAAGGCTTTTCACCCACATACAGCAACATCGTATATTTCTGTTTCAATAGGCATTGTCTATATTATCTTCAAAGATAATATAGATGTGTGAAAATTAATCAGGTTACGTCATTATAGAAAAGAGGTTAACAGAGTTCATGCAGAGGGCTCATGTATCATCCCTGATACAGCTTATTATTACACCACTAGCTGCTAGAAGTCAAACAAAAAAATATTTATTTTTAAAAATCCTAAATCAGAGAGAAAGCACAAGTAGCTGTGTCTGTTCCTTCATTGCTTTGGAGTTGTTGCTGGCAAACCATAAATCTATGATCAGTCACTGCTGCTTTCTTCCTGTATAGTAAATTCTTGTATCACATGCATATTATATAAACGTGTGTGTGCCCGAGTGTGTGCGTGAGTGTGTGCATGTATGCACTCACTCACTCACTCACCTAAAGACTTTCAGGTTGTAATAGGGCTTTCTTTGCTTTTATTGGATAGCACAGCTGAAAAATGAAAGGGGAGAGAGGGAATGAAATAATTTTGGGATCTCACAAGTCCAGCTTGGGTACTCCTGTTATCATCACTTGGTTTCATTCGTATCCATAAAACTTCTAATCTAGTTTGTTATCCATGCTGTTTTAGAAACAGTGTTGACAATGTTCACTCCTCTGATGGACTTGCTTCCTTCTTGGACGTGAAGTTCAGCCCAACAATGTCAAGGGCTTGTGGGAAATGGTCTTCGTCAAAGGCAGCAATCACTAGAAATATTAAATGGTTATAACATCTTTGGAGAATGTTTTGGCCTCATGTGACCAGAGCAGTTTATTATTAATTTTCGTCAGAACATGGTAAATGGTAAATGGACCTGTACTTGTATAGCGCCTTTCTAGTCTTCCGACCACTCAAAGCGCTTTTACACTACGTTCCACATTCACCCTTTCACACAGCGATGGCAAAGCCCATCAAATGGGGCATCGGGACCAATTTGGGGTTCAGTATCTTCCTCAAGGATAGTTCGACATGTGGCACCAGGAGCCGGGGATTGAACCAACAACCTTCCGATTAGGGGACGTCCCGCTCTGCCTCTGCGCCACAGCCGCCCCAAGGACAGTATTGACTATGCTGTGACATCACAGAACATCACACAACAAATCAATCTTGACTGTGAAGTCATCAGAATAGGACATACTATAGCACCTGATTATGACTTAATGTGATCTAAAAGATTATCTTACCTCTCATGTCTTTCTGTAGTGTATTCTGTCTCAGCCGAAGTTCTGGGGTGTAGAAGTCACAGCTCTTTGCCTCAGGACCAAACTGGAAAAAGGGAGCTCCCGATGTGTTGAGAGAGCCATGATGCAAACCCAGGTAAGGAGATATGTTTGGGGGATTGTATTTATCTGTCAGTAGAGGCATCAGGAGTACTGTAAACCATTTCTACATATTAGGATCCAGAATATACCTTTACTTTACTTATGACTTATGAAAAAATTCTATAAAAGACAGCAAAACACAACTACTCAGGGAAACCTAAAGGTAGACAGACTGCAGACCGTGCACTGGCCTGCAAGGGCCTACCTTACAGAGAGGTTATTTTTTAAACCTTGGCAGCTTATTGGAGAGCTATTTTTTGAGTGTTTTACATACGCCCACAGGGATAGTGTTTGAGAAACAACATCTTACCCAGAAAAGGAGAGAGACGTGGCACAACACAACACAAAGGTCCCACAAGTGAACCAGGAAATTGCGTTTAGAGGTTATGGGTCCTAATCAACAGACACCCTCGACAGAACTTTTATTTAAAGCTATAAGATTTGATGGCATCTAGCGGTGAAGTTGCAGATTGACAACACTAAGGAAGCATGAAGGAGAAACTATGGTGGCCACAAAACTCACCAAAAACGCGAAAGGCCCTATTTAGATTCAGTGTTTGCTTTGTCCACTCTGGCATACTGTAGAAACATGCCGTTTTTACGTGACGGGCTTCGTAGAAGAGGACCCACTCCCTCTGTAGATAAAAACAACTAATTTTAAGGTAACAAAAACACAACGATTCTCATTTTCAGGTGATTACACACTAATGAAAACATACCTATGAATATTATATTCCATTTCTGACAATAGAGTCTCCTAAATGTTACCCACTGGACCTTTAAAAGGTAATTAAGTGTCCATCAAAGACGTGGCTCAGTGAGGAAAACATTGAACTACAGACAGATCTCCACACACACTTGCAGATCTCGCAGATTGTTCTTGTACATATGCACAAATGTGAGTATGCACACATGAATTGAGACAATTTTGCATTACTGACCCCATAGATTTGACATCTAGTCAACAAAAATCATGTTATTATTACATTGGATAATATACAAATATATATATATATATATATTAATATAGATTAATATAGTATTACTCCGAATGCACGCAGTTGAAATTGATCCCAGAATAGAATAGCTTTAGCTTTATTCATAGTGAATGAGCTGTTAAATGTAAATTACATTAGATAAGATGAGAGCACTCTTATCTGTACGTGTGGATGTTTAAGCCTTCACTTCACAGAACAAGACTGCTAGTGAGTCCATTAACAAAGTTAAAAGACTGCAGAGCTCGATTCAGCTCAGAGTGCCAGTGAGTTATTGAGTAGCCTTGTTCTCGCTCTCTAAACAACCCTGAGCACAAAAAACCATTAATCCTTTGCAGCTCCGAATGTTATTTTGGATGTTGATCAATAACATCCTTAAAGGACCGAACACAGATGGCATTATGGGATTATGAGAAAGCGGGTAAGGATATTATAAGACTCAAACACATAGCTGGAAGACAACAGTTGCTGTGCTCATGCTTTTTTTTATTTGAACACTGGAAAGTAAAATTTAAAACACTAAGTGCAATTTTCTTAAATGTCTTTTGTGTAGTTGAGGGGCTTTCCAAGAAAGGGTTAAGTGTTATTAAACAAGTGAAAGTCACTCCATCCTTCTCTCTATCCAAACCAAAAATAGAAAGGTGAAACGCAGCATGAGTCAACATAATGCTTTATAAACAACACTTAAAGATTGCCTCAAGACATATTATGACATATTGGATCCACAAATAGTCTGTGTTTCTGATTTCCACATTAAAATATTTAAAGGTCCAACATTTAGGAGGATATGATATTCATAGGTATGTTTTCATTAGTGTATAATAAGAATTGTTGTGTTTTGTTACCTTAGTTGTTGTCTACACAGGGAGCGAGTCCACGATGTTAACCACCATGTTTCCACAATAGTCCTGTATGTGAACAATTTTCTCAAATTTCACGGCCGCCGTAGTTTTTTCTACACAATTGGAACTCAGAGCTGTAGTCAAATGGTTGCAGTCTGCAACTTAACCACTAGATTCAATTCAAGATGCCACTGAGATGTCTTTTAAATACCTTTTAATAGTCCGTATGTGTCTAATATGTATGCAAACTGATAAATTGATTTTACTGTAAATGTATACTATTAATTTGGTTGATTGATTCTCAGTCACAGGTCACTGTCATACTCTTTAGTGTGATCATGTTCATTGTGTGTTTATCAAAGGTTTACCTGAACCCCTATCATGGCATACTGTGTTGACTTTGTATTTTGTATTTGTAAGTCAAATAAGTTGCAGTCAGATACATGTCGATCCCAGTGAACAATCAGTGTCCCCAGTCTTATTCCCTAACAAACAGCTTGTTATGGAGGCTTTTATCTAATGCAGCAGTTTTTTGGGTAAATGGTATATAGTTCTGGGTTATACATCCCTCCTTGGCTGTACCAGATGTCATTATGTGACATAACCAAGTTTTTTTTAAGGATAAAAGGAAGTAACATTTTGTAGTGTCAGAAAGTTCTAGCTTTCTAACCTTGACTTACGTTTTACCTCTTTCACGTGCTACAAGGATGATGGGATGACAAAATGGTAAAGAAACAATATGGGCTGATATTTGTGCCAGTAGAAACTGAATTTGAATAATTTAGAACTGAATCTGAATTGCTCAACTTGAATAATTGCATTAAAAAACTTAATTTGAATTTATTAGTTTGAAACTGAATTCCAATAAACTTGAAACTGATTATAATATTATGAATCTGAATTCACTTGCAACTGAAACTGTATTTGAGCCTCACTAAAAATACAACTTTTTATGTACTTTCACTTTCAATTCGTCTCTAAATTCAATTTCAATCCACAAGATTCACTTTTAAGGTCACAGACCGGTCAATCCTTAAGGAAGAGCAATGGAGTGCAGAGTAAGCCTGCATTCTTTCCAACAGCCAGCAGAGGGCGACTTCAGTTCTAAATGATTCAAATTCAGTTTCTACTGGCACAAATATCAGCCCATAAAACAACTGTGGATGATTTGACAAGGCAGCCTCACAACATAGTTGTGTTCACTGTTTGCTTTTTGTCTCTGTTAATGCTCCCTGTTATCACCCATTTAGTACCTAATGACCCCTGAGTCCACCATGTGACCCTGTCAATACTCAACAAGATAGGATAAGATGTACCTTTATTGATTGGGTTGGAGGTACTGGGTGCTGTGGCGTGGTGGAGTCTGATGGCCGATGGTACCAACGAGCCTCCAAACTGCTTTGAGGCCCGAGGCTGGATCAGTCTGTGGATGAAAGTGCTCCTGAGCTGCCTCAGTGTAGAGAGAATGAGAGGGGTTGTCCATGACGGCTTTCAGCTTCCCTTTCATCATCTTCTCAGTCAAAGGCAGATCACAGCATATACTGTAGCAGACATTTAAAGTCGATAAAGGTGACTGGTATTGTATCTGCTGTAATCAGATCCTAGTCCGTAAAAGTGAGTCTAAGTGAGGTCACTGAATTGTGAACAAAATCACAGTATGGTAAAATACAGTATTCGACAGTGCAAAGTTAATTTTGAGGATATATCAGAAATCAACATACCCAGCTGCAGAATGTAATTTCCTGTTTTACTTTTCTAGGTAATAGTAGACCACTTTGAAGACAAGAACTGTCCTGTGACTGAGCGGCTCAAGGTCTTCTACTGCTGCCAAGCCCCGCCCAGATGGGCTGTCCAGGTAGCAAACACTTCATGAGGACAATTACCAGCACAAACACTTCTCTGAGAATTTGAAGTCATCAGATGTGGTGGAATGTGAAAGTTTAAGAGCAGGTGCTGGGCCTTCCTCATATTTACAGCCCATATGCTGTACCACTATTTTCACTGTGTAAACTGCAAACAAAAGAGCACTAGTAGGTAGTGGTAGACCAAAGCCAGTAGGGCTTGTTCTTTGAGAGCCTTTCAGTGTCAGTTAAAAGTGTTATGGTAATCCATCTGTGGGCTAAATAATCGACCACAGCTGTTATTTTGTATTAATCACAATAAAAGTTGGGAAAAGGCTTACTTCCAGAAGACGAACCTTTTCTCATTTGGAGATTTTGTTTGATATTTAGGTGCTACTCTTAGGACAAAATGAGATCCCAGATACATTTTTACACCCACTACTGGTAGGACAATAGGCCATACAATAGATATATTGTTAATTCTGCACAACCCTTTTATATTGTGGATAAAATAACTAAAGTAACTCTTTCAGGGTTGGAGTTAGCGATTGCAACACTTCCTTTTCTACACTTATCCACTGTCATTCCTCAGGGTTTTAGAAATTACAGCTGTTTGCTGCAGCTTGCTGTGGAAGTTATCTGACCCTCTCCAGATCATGCATAGTTTTTTCCAGGCTTCTGTAAATATTCAGTTGTTCGCACTTAATTTGTTGATGGAGTCAAGAGAGCACATGCAGCATTTCTTCATCATTGTACTGGTGTAGTATTAACTTAATAATTAATTTAAAAAAACAATTGACCCCTTGCTTACTCGTGCAGTGCCTGTCAGGCTATCTAATCTAACATCGCACACATGCAGTTTACACTGTTAAAAATGCCAGATTTACTGCAGGAAATATACAGTAATTTATCAGTACAGAAAAGCAGCGTTCTAATTTTTATTCTGTGTTCTGTCTATGTACAGATGCACTAAGTCTGCACTGTGTAACAATGCAAACATTGGGGAAAATGCTGAAGCAGTAATAGAAATTCACCACGATAAATTGTTTATAGTGTCATCCCGTCACTTTTTCAGCATCTAATGTTAATATACGTTCAGTGTTCTTCTACACAAGGTCTCACAAACAGTCGCAGTTCATACAGTGAAATTGTTTAGCGTAAAACAGCCATCCTCCTGATAAATCCTCTGCTTCCTCTGTCCTATCAAGTGTATAACTACAGTTTTTAGATTTGCTGCTTAAATATTAACGATATTTGCTACAGTGACTTTACGTGCATGAAAACGTTTAAAATAACTGAAAGCAAAAGCATCCTCTCTAATCATTAAAGTAAATTGTTTAAGAAAACACTCATAGATCAACACAGCACAGATAATCACCTGGAAAACTTGTGCTGCTCGACATAATTGCCTGTTAGGCTATTTCTTGCAGATGTTCAAGTAGGATTTATAGAATAATTATGAACCTTAATAATACAATTAAACCTAACTTGAACTTAACCTCTGTATTTGTATTAATATTGTTATTAATTTTGTATAATTTAACTCATCTCAAAATTTTCATTCCTCCCCTCTATAGGGAGGAGAAAAAAATAGAAAGAGCAATGAGTAGAATAAACAGTAATAGAAAGATTTAGACTTGTGCTGGAGAGAGGGAGAGATCAGAAGGAGAGGAGATATCACCCAGGCGGCATGTAATAACTGATAACAGCAGTAAAGCTGAAATGGAGGAGTCACTATTGCCGCCTGAGGACTTTAAAGTGGGATGAAGTGGAGGATTGCAGGTGCTGTGATGCATTTTTTTCACTCTGGAGAACCATGGCCTGCATGTAACAAAGCACTGAAGGGCATTTTTGCACATTTCAGGCCTGTAACTACATACACACACAGTATATTTTACATTACTACTGATCGTATTCTAAAGTATATACATACATACATTTCACAACTGATTCTCTTCCTTCATCATTGAGTGTGCCTGAAAGCACACTATTATTCCCAATAATAACATGCACACACATAGCTAGCTAGAGAGGAGTATTTACGGCATCAATAAGCTAGTGCTAGCTAGCTAGCTAGCTAGCTACAGAGAATGACAAGGTATTAATATGCTAGTGCTAGCTAGCTAGCGTGCTAGAGAGTATGACATGTTATTAATATATGGGACAGAGTGAGGCACACTCAAAATTTCTTTAGGAATTTTCTAGTTATTCTTCCGTGTCATTTTTCGGTCGACTACTCCTCCCGCAGTTTTGGTCGCACATACACAAAAAAGGTATCAAAACGTGGGGCTCGACTGGGACATTAGTGCTATGACTTTGCTAAGCGTTTCGCCAAGCGGTTTGCCGATAAATCGTCAAAGACCAGGCCAAAAAAAATGTATGGGTGTGTATTGGAAGAATGCAGCGATAATACTGCTGAAGTTGTCAGACTAATAGTTTTGGCAGGAAACGCACTGATGCGCCAGCAACGCCCTCTCACGGCCCGATCTACTCCCATGTAATTTGAGGAGATATTTTGAAAAGAGCTTGTTGCACCATTTCTTCCTCAATCTCTCGAGGTCATTTACCATTTACATACACGCACACACATAGCTAGCTAGAGAGAAGTATTTAAGGTATTAAAATGCTAGCGCTAGCTAGCAACTAGCTAAAGAGAATGACACGGCAATAATATGCTAGTGCAAGCTAGCTAAAGAGAATGACAAGGTATTAATATGCTAGTGCTAGCTAGCTAGCTAAAGAGATTGACAAGGTATTCATTTTCTAGCGCTAGCTAGCTAGCGTGCTAGAGAGTATGACATGGTATTAATATATGGGCCAGAGTCAGGCACCCTCAAAATTTCTAGTTAATTTTACTGTGGTACACAAAACGTTAAAACGTGGGGGACTTCCAGTGTTTACCGACATAGCGAGTAGCAGCGTTCAGTGTGAGCTTCCACTTTGTCGATGCAAAAATATCCTGATACTGATGCATAACTCGATAAAACAAATTGTAGAACCTTAGCTGATGTCACTGGACCACTTCTGGGGTAAAGTTTTTGTTAAAATGGCTTCAAAAACTGTGAAAAAGACACAGGAGAGGAGGAACGTCACGGCTGGCAACACAGAGAGGGCACAAGATGGCGGCGCAGAGACTGCAGAGACGGAGGTTTTGAGCCCAGCAATGACCAAGGCCATGGCCACATTTACGGCAAATCTATCCGAGGTGATAGAAGCTAAGTTTGACTCTTTTCTGCAGAAGATTGGAGATATATTGAAAGAGTTGCAAGACACAACCAACCGTTTTGGGGACGCTAAACAACGCATCTCTGCGGTGGAAGACGTAAATGTCGAGACGGAAAAACGTGTCTCACACCTGGAAAAAGTTGTGGTCTCGCTGCAGGAGCGTCTGGATGACCAGGAGGATCGAGGCAGACGTAAAAACCTCAGAATAATCGGCTTCCCAGAATCTTCAGAGGGCTCCTCTGCCGTACAGTTAATAGAGTCGTGGCTTCCCAAAGCTTTGGCACTGACCACCAAGGACGGGAAAATAAAGCTGGAAAAAGCGCACCGGGTGTCGGGGCCAGCGAGGAGGGGAGCTGACTCATGCAGACCTTACCCCCGCGCTATGATTGTGAGATTTCACCACTACAGCCAGGCGGGCGAAGGATGTCCGTTTTGAGGAGCAGGATTTTCTTTTTCCAGGACTTCTCCAGCAAAACTCAAAGGAAACGTCAGACTTTTGACGAGGCCAGAAGCAGGCTCCAGTTGCTCAGACTACACACCTATGGCCTAAATTATCCTGCAACTCTGAGGATCACCGTGAATAACACTACCAAGTCCTTTACCAAGCCCGAAGAAGCTATGACATATATAAACACACTGGGTGGTAAAAACACTGTACCAGACAACAGTGTCTGCGCTGTGGTGGGGCATTTGAGGGCCATGCCCCCGTAGCGGTCCTACCACAGGCTGTGGTGTGGCCAAAAAAAAATATCCCTTTGAGTTATTCTTTTAACTTAAATGAATGAAAATTAAAATAAAACTGTGAAAACGCATCATTTTGGTTGTGCATGCATACCAATGAGCATTGACCAAGCCTAGTACTTGGTCAACGCTCATTGGTTGCTGAGGAAACTTATTACCATTCAATCATTTTCAAGTTGTTGGTTGGAATTGGAAAAAATACGGTAGACAGTTTGTCCATCTATACAGTTAGCCTAATTGTCGACAAAAAATGGATTTACGAAAATGGCTTAGACCTCCTCCTCCTCAGCCTCTTCCAGCAGCAGACTCTGACACTCCGTCCACCACCACCACCAGTACAGCCACGGTCTCTGAGAGCTGAGCTGGCCCTTCTGCTAATGCTACCTCCAGCCAACCGCCAACGGACATAACCAGCA
>JAGRRF010011991.1:26613138-26624206 GCA_019097615.1 Morone chrysops
GAACTTTTACTTATTTCATTAAAATTCAGACCAAATAGGAAAAGCACTCATGTAAATAACAACATCCCTAACTTATTGTGAGTAGTGTATTATAAATATTATTAATATTATCATTATATACTGTTATTAACAATAACACTACCACCATGTCAGTACTATTACCACCATCTTGCAACTACAACTCTTTGCACCTTACCTTCCTACTTATCTTTGTGTCTTTCCTATCTTAAGTATTTTATTCTATTGTTGTATTTTATTGTATTTTGATGTACCTGGCTGCTATGACGACCCAATTTCCCTTCGGGGATTAATGAAGTCTTGGCTGGCTGGCTGGCTGGCTGGCTGGCTGGCTGGCTGGCTATCTAGCTATCTAGCTATGCAGAACCCCATGGTACTGCTGTGATCTATCACAGCAACCCCACATGAGAAACTTAACAAAATAATGACATAGCATCTCAAAATATTGAAAGTCTCTCACACTTTCCTAACACTTTCTCTCTACGAACCTGGACTTTGTGAGACCTTAAAGAAGACAGCAGATCCTGTGTGTGTGTGTGTGTGTGTGTTGGGAAATTTAAATAATCAAAGAAGACGCTGCCTTGTGCATAAATATGCACAGCATTTTCCTGTGCTCTCTCTCTCTCTCTCCCTCTCCCTCTCTCTCTTCCCCTTCTCTCTTTTAACCCTCCTGCAACGTGTCAGCTACTAATCAGAATGAATTTTCAAATGTTTTATATGCAGTTACAACCACAAGGCTGCTGACTTTCTTAAACTGTTTAGTTACTGCTGTCTAGAGTCAACATCTGCTGTAGCAGACTTATCACCATAATCAGATCAGTCACATTTCTAGAAACAACAATTCTGCCTTATTCTGTGTCATATATTTCTTCCTTGTGGTTGTTTTTAGCCCAGGCACAGAGCGTGAGAGGTGGAGCAGTAGGAAAGGAGAGATGGTGGCAGGGACCACCATGAATTCGTCTCTTATGGAATGTGTACAGGGCTGGTGACAGACATGCTGTGACTGGCTGATAGATTTCAAAGGTGCTGAGGGTCACATTGCTAAGTTTTGTGCCTCATGGGGTTTAATGGGATATAGAGGAACCTTAAGGTCTCCCACACACACACTCATTCAAACACAGACACTATACACAGAATCCCTTGAGGGACAAAAATATGTCTTCTTTTCTATTGGTGATATAAAAGCTTAAATAAACTTCAAGATGAGCTTCATAGAAAGTTCTGGCCTCTCATTTGTGTTGCTGTCCTTTTTTCCCCACCAGAGAACTTAATTTCACACCCTAACTGGATCCAGCAGGAATCTGAATAAGTAATTCATTTAGTTCTATCCTTTGTGTCACTTTTTACCACAGTAATGGACAGCATAATGTAGGGGAATACATCAAACAAAGTCTTTTTTTATGGTTTAATCTCACTGTCATCACAGGAAATGTCACATCACCAGACTGACATCAGAGACACTCAAATATTACCAGCAGTGTGTGTCTTTCAACCAATACCACTGGCCTCTTTTGCTTGTAAAATACAGATAATATATGCTGTCCATGATGTCTGACGTGATGTTACAGAGTTAGCTTTCCAGTCACGCAAACAAGAAGACTGACAAATGGTTCATTATTTACTTTGTGGGAGGTGGAGAACTTCTAGATAGCAGATCTTAGCTAGAACTCAAGTCAGGATACCGATAATGCTCTAAGCAGAAGAAAGGGGTTGGTGGGAAAGACTGAGATGATGACAGACGGTTCATCCTCTCTACTACTTCACTTACTTCACCTACTATGCACTGACTCTCATTCATGATTGTATTACTACATTTAACAGTGCCCTGCATTAATTCTTAAAGTTATAATCTTTTTTTTTAGTCCTGGTTGATTTGCCAATATCTATCCACTGTGGTAACAGCAATGCTATTCAAGACTCTAGCTTGAGCAACTACTTTGTCTGTAATAAAACAGCGCTGTGCACAGTGACAAACACATTACACTTCCTGTGGCTGTTTCACAATAAAAGCCACTCTGTGTCTGGCTAGTTAAATGCTTCTAATGTGAAGCCGCAGCAGTAGGATGTTATGTTTGCATTAGCAGTAATTTAATACAGCTCTGACACGGTGTAAAGAAATTGAACAATTAATAGTGAAGTTGAGATCAAATGACTTACCTGCTGCATTGTTTTCTGTGATGCTTAGGTAGGCAATATGAATTGCTTCCTATTAAACTTTAAGCAACAGGTTGAGCAGCTAAATCCGCTTCTGAACAAGAGGTATTTTTGATGTCGGAATATATGGTTTTACGAACCAGGAGTTCTATTGCCGTCTATTTGTTGACATTTCATCATTGTTCTTATTTTCAGTGGTTACTTTTTTACCTTGTCTTGTTTTCTCTGTGAAAAAAATCTCTAATCTCTAACTTTCAGCTAGTTTTCATTGACATAATTGTATCATATTAAAGAGTCACAATTGACGAAAATAATGTTGGAACAAAAACAGGTGTTTTATCTCTCATCGTCTATGATTAAGGTGCAACCAGTGACATTACTAGCTGAATAGTTTTAACTCATTTTCAACTCTGCATTCTGCCCTATGTGATTTAGTGTCAACGTATCATGGAAATTCTGGTGTAATTACCATAAACCAGTAAGACCATGATGGTAAAAATTTAAACCCATGACAATCCCCTCTGACTTCATGAATTGTGATTTAAATCTGACATTGACATCTGTATAATTTTTTTCCCATGGCAGATTCTACAGATCCTTGTAAGAGCAGTTGTTGAAAACCTGACGGACGGCCAGGGTGAGCAAGCAGAAACTCTCCGGCCCAAAATGAAGGAGCTCCTGGGGCGGGTCAGTTCTCGCCAGAGTAGTGACTCTGAGATATGGCGGCAGTATGCTCGGTTATATAGTGATGGCCACAGCTCCAACCCAGAGGACAACGAAAAGGTTTGTGCGCCTGCAACATGTTTTTAACATTTCCCAATCACATTTCCACATTGCTACCCACTCACAGCCATGCAAAGTCAGCACAAGTCACATTTCTTGGAAGGTCGCCCTTCAAACCGATTGTTACCAAACCAGGAAGTTGATTTTTATCTTTATCTTTGGAATGAAATGAAAAAGACTCCATGGCAAATGTACAGTGGATATGGGACCTAATTTGCCTCCTAAAACATTGGTAGTGTTATCATGTGGTTTTCAGGCACTACAGTTCTTGTCCAAGGCCCATCACTGCGAGGTTCAGACTGGTGGCTGGGAGAAAGAACCTGGTCTCTTCAAAGAGGTGATCAAAAGAGCCATCAATATGGGTGAAGGTGAGTGCACCATCCAGCTGTAGAACCACCATCCACACATGAACACAGAAACCTTGGTTTATTCCAGGCAACATGTATGATCATTCGATAACTGAGTCTCTTTTTGCCATGACTAAACCATTTAAGCATTTTTTGACTGAACAGTAGCAACTCCTTTCTAATACAGAGGGAGGAGATGAACAGAAGTCCTGCTTACTATGTCATATTGTTGACAGCAGTGATCTAACGAATGTCTAACGAAGTCTGTCCTCACCAAAGTAACTTAATATTGGACTAAGGGTTCATAATCAATATTAAGTTACTAGTTTATTATGTGCTCACATAGATCAAACCAAAACCAGGTCTGTAACACAGGAACTTTTTCAGTAACCCAGGGAATTTTTAGGAACCTTACCTGTGTTTGCACCAGTAGTTAGTTTACTTTGTGTCTCAGGCAAAGATGTAATTTTTCAACCCGACAATGGGCTTTTCTTCCCATTTCTATTCAATTCAAGTTTATTCAATTCAATTCAATTCAATTTTATTTATATAGCGCCAATTCACAACAGAAGTTATCTCAGCGCACTTTTCAAATAGAGCAGGTCTAGACCGAACTCCTTATAACATTTACAGAGACCCAACAGTACCACCACGAGCAAGCGCAGGTCTAGACCGAACTCCTTTTAACATTTACAGAGACCCAACAGTACCACCATGAGCAGGCACTTGGCAACGGGGCAAGGAAAAACTGCCTTTTAACAGGCAGAAACCTAGGACAGACCCTTCGGCTCTAGGTGGTTGGTCGACTCCTTATAACATTTACAGAGACCCAACAGTACCACCTTGAGCAAGCACTTGGCGACGGGGTACGAACTCCTTATAACATTTACAGATACCCAACAGTACCACCATGAGCAAGCACTTGGCAACAGGGGCACACACTTTTCAAATAGAGTCCCAACAGTACCACCATGAGCAAGCACTTGGCAACGGGGGCAAGTAAACACTGTTTAACAGGCAGAAACCTCGGACAGACCCTTCGGCTGTAGGTGGTTGGTCATCTGCCTTGACCAGATTTGACCTTGATTTCTGCAGTGAATCTTTTGAATTTGCATCTGGGGGAATGTAAACAGAAGTAACAAGATCGTGATGATCATATGATTTCATCTTCACATAAAAGTGTCCACTTTGATTGCGTTTCAGCCCCAAGCATCATCGATATAAACACAGGGTCCCCCTACTCTCGTCCTGCACTCAGCTCGGAACACGGTCCACCCATCGAGGATCCAGGATGTTGATGAAGCAGGTCTCTCTAATGATGTGGGCACAACAGTCTCTGGTTTCCCATTGTTCTATTTTGTCTGCACCGGACATTAGCCAGAAGCGAATCCAGTCCTAGCTGGGCCATCATGACTCCTATTCTATTCTGCTGTTCCTCCAGTAACCATGATAGAAGGGTGATCAAACCTCCCTGTTAAATGAAGGCAAACAGGCCGCTTACCTTTTAACCCATGGCTATGTGATCTTCACCAAACCAATGAATCAGTTCTGGTTTCTCAGTGGGGCAGAAGAGGTGATGGAATGGAGCGATGAGCAGCAGTGGGAGGAAAATGGGAGAGATGTGTCTCTGATTCCAGTTTATTTGTAAATCTCCACAATCCCCATATGCGTTCATTACAGCAAGACACACACAGAGTGCTGAATTAAACATTAGAAAAGTAGACAGGAGCTAGCATGAAAATAATGGTAATGTTTGCTTTGTGTGTCAGTTAGCTCCATCCTCTTCCTCTCATGCTTTGTGTTTGACGTGCTAATTTTTATTCCACTCTCATGCTTGGTGCACATACACCCATTCAAATCCCATGGCAGCTGTGGCTCAGAGGAAGAGAGGGTCGTCCACTAATTGGAAGGTTGTTGGTTCGATCCCCGGCTCCTCCTGCCACATGTCGTATCCTTGAGCAAGATACTGAACCTTGAATTGCTCCCGACGCACAGTGTAAGAATGTGAAATGTGTTCTGTTCAATGGACTTGCCATCGCTGAGTGAATGTGTGTGAAAGGGTGAAAGCGCTTTGAGTGGTCGGAAGACTAGAAAGGGGCTATACACGTACAGGTCTATTTACCATTTACCATCTGCAGCATCTTGATGACTTTCAACATGATGCACAGCATGATGCAATAATGCACTACAGAGGCAGTGAGCAGTAACTACAGAAACTGAAGTTGAGGGGAAAAAGGTTTCAAGTTTCCAGCCCTGTTGGCAACCTGGTTGCAGACAGACATGCTGTAATTACTTTATTTTTTGGGGTTACATACCTAAACAAATGCAGATATGATGCATGGACAATTTTAAGTAAATTGGAGAAGAAAACTCCACAAAGATGTGTTTTTTCAGCTTTCTAGTTTAAGAAAAAAACAACCTTTGGTTATAAATATTTTATCTCTGTTTTGTAATATTGTATAAAACAGATATTTTTCAAACACAAAAAGTCAGTTTACCTTTAGTTAAGACTAACAGTAGCAATTTCCCCAGCTAGTCAGCCAGCCCTGTTTTGTAGTCAGTTTTCAGGCCAAATCCAATAAATGTTGGTGTCAGTTGGGGCTTAAGACTACAAGTTTTGGATGTTGAGTTCCATGCTTGAACCCCTAAGTCTCTACTTGCCTAGCTTTCTAACAAATGTAAGTGAAAATTATAGGGGTTAATGTTGTCAATCCATAGTTGTCTAGTTATGGAACATGGAACATGCTTTAAGCTGCTGTTTTACTTGAAATTACCCAGATGTAGTCAGTCTTTTTATTTGTATTAGATTGTATTAGACTTCATTAGATATAATCTAATCTAATCTATGTTATGTACCTAGATTTCTATCCCTCATAGTTTCCTCAGTCAGTTTCCCCTAGAGTTCTGGGTTTGTGTTCATCTTTGCTTGCTGTGTGAACTACTCATATTTCTTAAATCAGGGGCCGTTCAGATGCTATATTATTTTGAGTGGAGATACTCAACAAGCCCTCTCAAAACTGAAAGCTGATGCGGTGCACATTCCTGCACTAAGAAACCAAGAAGCCGAGATAGATATAAAGACACTTTGGGTTGAGGCCAAAGTTATTTGATCGTTTAGACTCATTCCCAGGGTCCCAAAGCATTCATAATTGATGCCCTGGGAATGAGACTCAACAATCAGGATATAGTGAAAGTTTCAGCAAATATGGCAAATAAATATTTTTATGCAAGTTACCTATACAGCTTTAAGATGCTTTTTTCTTTTTTCCACACAAATAGAGCGTGGGATTTACGGTGCTGGTAGGCCATATATCTTTGTTTTGACTTTTAATTAGTTAAGTCAGTGAGGCTTACTAAATTACCGCAACTTCATTATCGTCATGCAGCCCGCAGGTTTTGGTTGCTTAGTAACAGCAGGCTCAGCAGTAGCGCAACCTCCCAAGCCCTTGGAAAAAAGGATGAAAGCAGCCTGGCTGGCCCTCTCCATGCGTTTTTTACACATAACAAGTTTTCTTAATTTCTACATTGTCATACAGTATAAATATACAAAATAAAATATACAAAAGTAAAATATACCGAGTTCAAATCCAGGACAAAACACAACAAACAAACACTAATTCAACTAATCCAACAGGCTGGATCCGTTCTCTGAATATATCTCTCTGTTTCTCAGTGACCATCAGTTGCAGTAAAAAGAAGAGCAATCCAACAGAAGCTCTTCAGATGCTCTCCTCTGCCCGCCTCAGCCTCAGGAGTCTGGCCACCAAAGCTAAGGTATAGTCCACCAATAACAGTCCACGTTGTCCCTGAAGATCACTCCCACTTTTTATGACATCGTGATGATGGTGTACATGGTGTTACTGTGTATTGTTCTTTTCTTGCATCTTGAGTCTGAACAGGGCTGCCTTGTTGACCACAACAAAAAGTGAAGGCAGTCTTCTTTCATAACAAAACAGAAAATACAGTACAGACATGCTTAAACATACAAAGTGCTGGTGGCAACAAAATATAAAATGCAGACTATAGATGTCAGCTGCCACATTGCTTGATAATAATGCATTGGCTGGAATTGCAGTATAATAATTTCAGGCTTCATAGTTCTACTTTAAAGCTCTTGAACTTCCCTCAGTAGCAGCAGGGAGCTCATAACACTGTCCTGTTGTTCAATCAATAAAGTTGTCTATCTGAACAGGTTACAAATCCATATGAAGAATCGTGGACATGGAGATTTACAAGCATATGGCACCCAGGTCATTCAGTCTTGTTGAATTATTCGTAGACAGGAAATCTTTTAACCCCAGTGTTTGAGTCGGAATTGTCTGGGAGAAGGGTCACTGCAAAGCGGAGAAAAAAACAATATTGCCATAGAATAATTTTACAGTGATATGAGAATTAATATTAGACATATATATTTCTACATAAACTTACATATATATTTCAGGCATATTACTATTACTATCACAGGCATGTTTTGTTTTTGATTACTCTAAACAAAGGGTGTTAAATTACTCCCCTTTTGTTTCATCATGGTTTAACTGACAAATATTTTAAACAGTATTTAACCTAAAGTCAACTTCAAACATCTTAACAATGACTCTAACTGGAAAACGAGACAAATTGACTATAGCAGCTACAGTACTGTGACTTGAAATTACGTTTTCATCATTCTGCATATTACCTACTGAAAAGTGGAATTATATTTAATAATGTCTGATAATTAAAGCTATTATAACAGATATCTAAATTGATCCTGTTGACTAGCTGCTGAGCTAACGTTACATTAGCTAATGTTGTAAATTCACAGGCTAAAGGAATAAGCTGCTGCATATTCCTGAATGTCCAAAGTTTTAGTGATAAATTGATTAAAATATTGGTGTGATATGGTGGCCTTGAGGTGCAAATCATACCAACAAATAACAAAACACAATGACAATTATTTCTTGTTGTGTTTTGGCATTTGCTGTTGTGATTTGCACTTCAAGGTTACTGTAATTGTCATTTCATTGGTATTGAACAGCCAAGAGACACAGTTTTTGCTAAGATTTTAAAAATCCAAACTGTACAGTGTGTACACATTACAAATTGAAGCGATACCAAAGATGTGCCAAAGATACGTCTGTATTTAAAAAGTGTTGCTAATATATAGTTTGTCCACCAGAGAGCAGTGACAGATTTATTAAAATGTCCTGCTTAGGGCATATCTTGGTATACATTCTTTAACCAAATTTAAGGGATCCTTCACAAAATGTTTATTTTTTTAATACTTTGATAGCTTCAAAAATGCACTCTCGTTTCCACTCAAGATGCAAGAAGAAGATATGAATGGCTGCAGTACATTACACCAAATAACATCCAAATAGTCCACTGTTGATGAGTAAAATAATAATGATGTTAACCTCAGTACATTACATCATTACTTCATCTTTATTACTCTGTCTCCAGCAAATGCACACAGATGTAGCCACGGGTCAGATCCACGCTGATCTGCAGGACGGTGTCACTGCTCTGGAACAACTCATCACTGAGCTGCATGAGGTGTGCACGAGGCTGCGTGAGCAAACACACTGACCATCAGAATCTGGGGCTCTGAAGGCACTCTACACAGACTCTACAGCTTCAGTTGTCAGCATTGTGTGTTGTTGAACGCTTTTCAATCAAAACTTTTACATGTGATGACTTAATAATAAAACAAATAATAGATTAGACTAGAAATGGAAAGCCAATGGACTCAAGTTGTAATCATGATGTTTTTAAACCTTTATATTCACTTTGGAATGTAAACCTTGACTGTGAGGTATCAAATAATAAAATATGTAAAAGTTGCTTGCTTGAATTTCTTTTGGAAAATAGCCTTAAAGGCCCAGTGTGTTGGATTTAGTGGTATCTAGCGGGGATTTGTGGTCATTTGAACACAGCTCAGTCTTCCAAGTGTGTAGGCTGTGAAATACACAAAAAACACAAATGCCCCTATCTAGAGCCAGTGTTTGGTTTGCCCCTTCTGGGCTACTGTAGGTGGTTCAACATGGCAGACTGCATAGCAGGTGGAATCGATTCCTAAATACAGGTGATTATACACTAATGAAAACATACCTCTGGCTATTCCATTTCTGACAATAGATCCTCCTAATGTTACACATTGGACCTTTAAATCATCACAGGAAGAGCTTTAGGAACATATTATTACAGAGTTGGTGTCAGTGTTTAAGTGTTTGACTAACCTAACTTCTGCATTATCTTGGGACTCAGATGTCAGGCACTCTGCAGGCCTATTGCTGCTCCCTTAGATAATGTCATAGCTGTTATTTTGCGGTAATTTTTATATTCATTCTAGGATGAAAGCCAGTTTAGCCAGTTCATTACAAGTGGTATATCCTTTTTTTTTATATAGCTGACCATTTTGCAAAGTTACAGTATATCACTGGTCAGCAATTGGTTTTAGTTGATTTCAGTCCAACATCTATATGCATAGACTTTCTTGACGTGAAATCCAGTACATGGAATTTTTTTTGTACCATATTAACAGCCCTCATTTATTTGCAGTTTATTTTAATACAAAGTACAGTATGACATCGCAATTGGATGTGTTTACAGCTGCAGCGAAGTAGAAATGCACTGAAACTTTCAGTCAGAAGTGGCAGTGACACACTGCTCTTCAGCCTGTGTTATAGGATAGCTTCACAGTTTTTCCAAGTCTGTCTTAAAACAAAGGTCAGGTGCCCATATGAATATTGAAACTGGTTTTGCTTGCTCAGATCTTGTCACCTAAAGCGTAGTTATATCCCCTCATAATCTGCCTTCAGTGGAAGAAATGGAGGACAATATCCACAGTCCTCATTCTTTGTAAAATCCAGTCCATTCCAAAGGGTTTCTAAAGCTAAAACAAGGCTTCAACACTAAGATTCTTTAATAAAGGTAATGTCTTCCTTTTTTTAACTATTCCATCACTTCAGCTTAACAACACTGTCCAGAGAAAAAACCTGACTATAAAACACTGGAAGATATCCACTTGATTTGTCTAACTCTGCTGCTGCAGATTTTGATATATATTTTAACACAGATTAAGGAGTGTGGATTTTTATCTCACTTGTTTATTTTTGTTTTGTTTTTTACTATAATGGGGTGTGTGTATTTTGCCTGGGCCTTTTTATTACAGCACACAGAGCCTCTGCCTCTGCTTTGAAAGGAAAGCCTAGTGTAGCAGAATAAGAGTGGAAAGATTTTTTTTAAGATAGGGATACACGAATGCTGTTTATGAAACCACTGTTCATGAATGATATGGCTATTATCACGTGAGGGATTGGAATGCTACAACAATGTGCAATGTACAGGTACTGCATGTTGAATATTAACACTGTAAGGCCCTGATTGGTGTTTAGTCCTTTTTCTCATTGCTACAGATAGCTAACTTTAGCAGCACTCTATTTCCATCCTCACACACCAACCATGGAATAGAAAAAGGCAAGAAACAATTGTGCATTTCAGGCTCTGCATCATTCATTCATCACATTATATCACTCTCACCGACACAGGCTCAGTCAGCAGTGGTGACTAATCTCCTTAATGGGATTGTACATTTCCCAAATGCTATTTCTAGATAAACCATGTAAGAGTGATTTGCTGCTGCTCTGTCATCATCAGGACAGCTTTATCAAATGGTAAATGGACCTGTACTTGTACTTGCCTTTCTAGTCTTCCAACCACTCAAAGCACTTTTACACTTGGGCCACATTCACCCTTTCACACACATTCACTCAGTGATGTCCATT
>JAGRRF010011991.1:26723511-26735310 GCA_019097615.1 Morone chrysops
TCCGTGGTGTGCCGTCAAAGTTGGCCAGGTTGAATCGAATCTCAAACTGTGATGCCATTTCCATAATTTATGGGCTTCTGTTTTAAGGAACTCCTCCTACAGATTTTATCAGATTGACTTCAAATTCGATCACTGCATTCTAGACACATTGGTGATCAAAAGTTGTGCTATTTGTGACGTGTCGAATTCCGCCGATTAGGCATAAAACACTTGAACGTGTCCTCACAACTTTCGTGTACATGGTCCAATGTCAATGAAACTTGACATGTTTGATAACAGTCCCGCCCTGAACACGTCTACACGACGATATTCAGATAAAGTGATAGCACCACCTACTGGCAACAGGAAGTAAGCGCTGCATAGTGACTTTGGTGTGATTTACTTAAAATTTACATGTTGTGGTCCGCACGTGCTACGACGGCACGTGCTACGACGGCACGTGACACGGCCGCAGCACGCCCCGAGTTGCATGGAGTGCGAGGGCCCGCCCAACACTGCTTGCAGTTTACTTTGGTCCTGGGAACTTTAAATTAAGTTTTTTTTTTATACTTTTCTCTAGCACTTTGCCCTGAAACAATTCCTTTCCGTAGGTCTTAGTTTGTTTGACTTAGTTTGTTGATCCGACATCTGACTGTTTTATATAAAAATCTGTTGTACGTGTGATTAAAAAAGAGCAGAGGAGCAGAATCACTTGTTGACCGGTGCAAAGAAATTTGTTTCTGAAGTGAAAAGCCAGGCTTGTTTGTGTCTACTTACTTTCAAAGAGCAACTGCCAATGGGTATAGGTGATACTTGAAAGTAGTAAGTAGAAATTGAAGTATGATAAATGTTAATAGTAGAGATGTTCCGATAACATTTTTTCCCTCCCGATACCGATTCCGATACTTGTGCTGTGGGTATCGGCCGATACCGAGTACCGATCCGATACCAGTATGTTATAAAAAAATATCATAATATAATAATATATCATTAACTAGAGTTGTTCCGATTCCGATACATATATCGTGGTATGGAATCGGAACAACTCTAGTTAATAGCGCATGTCTTCAATAGTGCATGAAGCATTGCCACGAAATCTGATTGATTTCATGTTTTTCCTGTACTATGTTGCTGTGATTTGTTGTGTTCAAATTGTGTTTGGCTTTAATTGTTTAAACATAGTTGTTTGTGTGTACCACCACAAAATGTGGTTATCCAACTTGTATTTTTCTTCATGCACTAGAGTTGTTTAATAGATATGTTTAGGCTGTTTGTGGCAGAAGTTTGTTCAGGTGGGGAGGGAAGGTTGCTTTGGTGAAGGGGACCTCTTTATTTCTCCTCTTTCTGTCCTCTCTTTCCCCCATGTATGTGTCTCCTACACTCTGGCGCACCGCTTCGTATGCCCCCCTCCTCCTACTCCTCTTTGTCCTCCTCCTGCGCTCTTCTTCAGCCAACACGCCTGCCATCCAAGAGGAAAAGGGGGCTTGCTTCCGTTTGGTCAGCTCAGGAAGGCAGTGTTTGCACCCAGTGTCTGCCCAGCTGAGCAAACAGCTCTGCTGCTGCAGTGTGGGCAAAGCCTGGGGCCCTCGTTGTGACAAATGCCCCCCTCCAGGAACAGGTAAGCCAGCCCCTAGCAGACATTTGTCCAGTCTAAATGAGAACTAAAGGCCCAAAACGTTCTTTTCTCAATTGTATGAAGAGAACAACATGCCAAACACCATTCAACAATCATGCAGTTTTATGAAGCCTTGCAAATCTTGTTACTGTCCTGCGAGCCACAAGAGTAAAGGAACTGAGAGTGTGATGGCAGGCTAGCAGCTTCAGAGATGACAGTGTCTGTCATGCTGTCGTTGGTCCTCCACTTTGATCTAGACTGAAATGTCTCAGCAGTTATTGGGTGAATTGCCATAAAAACTATAACATTTTACTACAAAATTCTGAAATTTTGAAATATGTCAGTTTTTTGTACATATTGTACATATATTGTATCCTAAGGACTTTGGTTATCCCCTGACTTTTTATCTAGTTTCACCACAAGGTTGAGATTTTGATTAAAATATTTAAATTTTTAAACTATTTGATGTAACTTTAGTGCAGACATTCATGTCACCTTCAAAATTAATACTAATAACTGGTGATTTTAATTTGTCCAATACTTGGGTTTATAACCAAACACCTGCGAGACATTCCCATCAGCGTCGGCTGTACTTAGTTTTTAGTGCCAGATAGAAAATGTTAGCATGCTAACACGATGCGATGAAAATGGGAAAAGTTACCTGTTAAACATCAGGATGTTGGCATTGTCATCGTGAGAGTGATAGAGCACTGATGTTATTAATTAGCTCAAAGCACTGCCATAGCACAGCTTCACAGTGCTCCAGGATGACTGTGGACTCTAAGACTATAAGCTTACCTGGTTCACACCACAGCCATTCACAGTGTATTTTGATTTGAGATTTGGTTCATTTCTGTGAAGAAAACTAAATGAAATTGTTGTTAGGTTCAGATTATTTAAACCAAGTGTTTTTTTATGAAGAGATAGTTACTGTATAATTGTATGTCAAGATCTGAAAAGAAATTACAGTCTGTTACATGTTGTCATCACATTTGTTGATAAGCAAGGCCCCGTTAAATTCAGTCCCTCCAGAAAAACGTGATTATGCATTGAATTATGCGATTGCATAATCAGCCAAAGTCTGCATATTTACTTTATTTTTTATATTATACGCCGCACTTTCGCCGCATATATGCGGGGCTTGCATGATTTCATAATCCATACATTTTCGTTGCAAAAAAGTCACATATAAGCAGAAAGTTGAAACATTTTGCGTTTACTTCACTCAAGAGCAGCCATTTTCCCCTGTTGCCATGGGAACATTATGAAGTGACGTAATTATGCGACGTGAACATCATCGAAAAGCTGCAAACCCCGCGATGAAAACCTTACAGTTGTAAGTATATTAGTAGTATGTAAATTTACGTTACAGGAAGAGATTGCACTTTGTGCATTGGAAGCACTTATTTTAACAGAAGATATCTGTTTTGTATAACTACCTCTGTAAAACAGGAAGCACACATTTTATTTTTTGTTTATTTTATTTTATTTATTCATTTTTACAGAAGTTGTAGCATATTCCTTTTGTAAAGCTACAGAACTTGTTTGACTCATCAATGTTTTGTAAGTTTGAGCCATGTGTTTATTAAGGTCTGAAATAAAACAAGAATGAAGAAGAAGAGAGAAGATGAGAACTTGAATATTCCCAGCACTTTCTGTGATGTAGTATGCTTGCTTATCATAGGAAGTAATAAGAAATGACTCTTTACATTAAGGTAGTAGCCTAGTGAGAACAGGGTGTTGGGGGAATCTGTTTTTTTTCTCTTTTTCATCAAACCGCAGTTTTTGCAAGTTCCTGCAATTTCATCGCATAAAATTGCATAAATATCCCGCATATTCCATCGCATATTTTTAAGAAAATGTGCCGCATAATCAAGGATTTTTGCCCGCAACAATCACAAAAAAACTCTGCATTTTTCTGGAAGGACTGTAAATTGTTAATTTTGTGAATGATTTGTGGTGTGGTAATTCTTCCATATGGGAAATGTTTTATATTCTTATAACTAATGACAGAATCTGTCATTAAATATTCTCTAAGCAGTGTTTTTTAAATTGAATGTGAATTTGATTATATTTATAGAAAGACAAAATATGAAAGAGTACACTCAGAATTAAGAGAAGGGTTTCCCCATAGAACATCTCTCAGAATTCGCAACTTCTTTAAAAGTATCCATGAAAAATTCAGTTTGAGAACTGCTGAACTTTTAGTGTAACAGAATTTCAACTGAAACAGTATTATGTAATAATAATCGTTGAAACACTAAAGTAGAAAAAACCATCAGCTTTGTAAACGTATGCACATTTATTAAGAACGAGAGCCCTCTTAGTGAAATGCATTTAATTACTGTATTGTATTAAAAAGTCTGATTTATATTAAACTAAATATAAAATGTGTTAATACTGTACATCTTTCTAGCAAAGCCTTTCTAGCGAACAAAAACCATTTCAGTTTCCAGAACAATTTATTACTATAACTTCTGTCAGGATTAAGGACTTGAATATGAGACAGGAAATTACAAAAAAGAAAAGAAAACAACAAGATCCTATTTGAGTCTCATTCTTTTATCCCAGATACTTTATGTCTGCATGGGTTTTACAGCTTGGCTAAGTAGTTGCTTTTAGAGTTGCTTTTTGATTCAATTAGCAAAGTATTTTGCATTAGCTGTTATCACACCCACTTTTTCTACTTTCCTGTTTATCTTTATTGTGTTTCCACACCACTCATTATGTCAGTACAGTTTAGTCAAGTTTCTTTCAGGCAGTTTTGTTTATTGTAAATTGTTTGTTTGCAGCAGGCACGTGACCTTTAAACATCATGTTTTGTGTATAACATGTTTCATGGCGATGCTCCTTTTGGTTTAGATGGAATATAAAATATAAAGTAGACTACAGACTTAAACTGTTAATGCATTATGCATTTGAGGAACAAATACTTCCAGATTATCAAATCATCCCCTGAATTACACCAGGGTATCTAATTAGAGCCAATTAGATAGTTCTCAAGTAATGTGCATCTCAGTGTTGGTAATTAGAATTGTGTAATGCTCTTTCTATCCTTGAAGCTTTACTTCCTTTACCGTTGTTAACAATACCTACCTACCTACCTACCCACCCACCCACTTACTTACTTACTCACTTACTTACTCAGTGCCTCTCCTGACCTGTCCTGGACAATGAATGAAAATAATCGACCACCAAAATGTTGCCCAATCCTATTGTTAACAATGGACACATACCGATGGCTGCTACACTGTAAAAGCCATTCATAGCATGTGTGTTTGCACAAGAAACGGTGTGGGTGCTTTTACTTTCGGACAATCTCTAAGGGGGGTTATAACAATGTCAGTTCCTGAGGAACTGGGTGGGTGAATCATATCTATTTATATACTTCAAACAAAGACAGTTTTTAAGGCACTATCTGAGAGATGTGTTTACTTTCAAACCAGTGTAAACCAGCTTCAGGTACATACTCTACCAGGAGGTGTTCTGCTAGCCATTTAATGCAAAATCTTCTACTTTTATTTTTACTTTAAAACTGGATCCTCACTCATAAGAGAAAACTCACTTATATTATTAGTCAGTATAAGTACAAATATCAGTATCGGTACATCCTGTAAATCAGCAGATAATAAGAAGACATTGCAGGATAGAAATAGTCAAGATTTTTCACCCACAGAACCTGTTTATGCCTAATATTAACATGCATCTTGTATTTTAAGTACGTCAATTTACACCTTCACATGCGTCTCCAGTGACCACTTGTGATTGGATCTCACTTTCCCGCTCTGTATGCAAAATAAACACTTTTATAGGGCTGTACCCTATTGTCAGTGTTCATTATTACTATCCTTTTATTAGTTCAACCCTGTCCTTTTGATTGTGATGTCAGCAGCCTTGCAGCACAGATGCTCTTGGTGCATTGTGGGATTTTATAACTTCATAAGCAGGACACATAATTTTACCGTCTCTGAATGAAAAGAAAAACCATTAATGCCAGAAAAAGTAAGAGAGCAGAGTACAGGAGGTTATTCCACTATCTAGCCAATACGCTGGGAAATAATAATTACTTAATGTGTAACATTTCGTGAATTTACGAGTTTATTCTCGCTCAATAAGTCTTAAAATTGTGCAATATTTTTAAGGGAGTCTGGTTATAAAGCAGTTAGTAGTTCAGTGGTCAAATTAGTTGAAACAGAAGTATTCACAAACATTACAGAGCTCAAATGCGGCCCAATTAGACAACATGTTTCTGTGAACTTACAGGACGTCAGTGGAGGAGGCAGTGCTTTAATGTGGCCCAGGACACATTGGTGTTTACACTACAAAAGATATGTTGTCATATGCGTCCTAGACCACGTCAGTAAGTGGTTTGAGTGATCAGATCACAATGAGTCTTGCCGGTCGTTTACACCCTTTATTTGAAGCTGTACATTTGTGATCAGATCACCCAGGATGCATGTAAATACAAGGTGTAAACAGGTTGGTTAAATTGGAGCTAAGGGACACAGGCTTGAACATATTACATATTGAATGTAATACTGAAGTCGATTTACCTCCAAATGAAGCTAAAATAATGAATTATTGCTAAAGCAATAGAAACAGAGGTTTCTGAAGGACATCAAAAACAGAGGAAAATGGGGAACCTAGATAGCTCACTTGGTATAGCTGGCGACCCATGTACCAAGGCCAATCCTGGCCGTGCGCTCAACTCTGATATGTTACCCTTTGCTGTGTGTCATCCCCTGTCTCTCCTGTCACTCTTGGGCTGCATTATCAACTAAAAAAGGCAATACAAAAAATCCCAAATATATTTAAAAAACTGACGAAAGTAATCAATATAGGTTGATTTTATGCTACTAAACCCTTGTTGTTATCCACTTCACATCCCCATGATGTCTCAGTCGGTGGTTATGGAGCAATGGAATACATCAGAGGGATTTATGGGCAACCCTGCGGAATGTTCATTGTGAATCCTTTTAAATAAACAACAAACTGAAATGGAAACTTGATCTGCCACACTTGTCTTTATCACTCAGTGTCTCTCAGTTATTTTAGGCTTATCAAATATGGTGCAGCTAAAGTTTGAGGGAAGATTAATTAAAATGATGAGTGCACTTATGGACTGTGTCAGGAATTTTTGGAGAAATTAATTTAGCCACTGAGATAAGTTGCACAATTTGAACGTTGTTTATGTTTATGTTGTGCTGTTGTATCTACCTTAAACCACATTTGGAGCCGGTAAGTGATAATATTCAGAGAACAATACGAGAAAGAGGTTTTGCTCTAGTGCCTATAACTAATATGACTTTACTAGCTAAAATTAACATTGTCAGAACACTTGTGAAAACTGTTGCACCAAAAGTCTTTATAATAGACAATGTTAAGTAATTAACAGTGTAAAACTGAAAAGAATGATTTTTTTTTTTGCACTTCTTATAATCACTTGTATGATATGATTTTTTTTTCTTCTTACATAGCTAAGTTCAAAGAGATCTGTCCCGGTGGAATGGGCTACACTGTTATACCAAATCCACCTGTCAATAAGCCAGTCACCGTTTACCAGCAGCCCATTGGCCCGCTACCACCACAACCCCTGCCAACACCAGAGAGACCAGTGGAAGCTTTTGGGAAACCAGAAGAGATTTTGCCAGGTATGTCTCTCTAGCACGAACTAGATGCTTGATGCACATCATCGGGCTTCAGTAGCTTGCTCAAGGGCACTTCGATATGCAGCAGAAGGAGCTGGGGATCAAACTGCCATCTTACTTGATTACTTGATTATTGGACAACCTACTCAGTGACAGCTGGCCTCTTAGTTAAGGATTGATGTAGATCTATATATCTATATATATCTAAATATATCTAAATATCTAAATATATCTAAATATCTAAATATATCTAAATATCTAGATATCTAGATATCTAGATATCTAGATAGATAGATATCTAGATAGATAGATAGATAGATAGATATACCTTTCAATTATTCAAAGCCCTTTAGAAGAGGGAGAGAGAGGGAGAGATAAACCTGGCTGAGTGAGGTAGCTTCACCCTCTCCTGTTATTATTCAGGACATGCTTGGCAGTCGCCAAGGGAAAGAAAAACTTTGCAACATATTAGCCAAAGCCAGACTTTGAGTCAAAATCACTACTAACCTTCTCTGGAGCAGAGGAGTACAGAGTTTTCCAGGCACACAGGACAGCCTCAATTAACAATCTGACAAAAATCCAAAACCTAAAACCTGTGTAGATTAGTGTTTGGTTTACTACCAGATAATAGTGTGGCGCCTGGCAGCTGTACACATTGGCATTTTGACACAGCAGAAAACCATGCTGGGTGGGAGGAAGAGAGAAGATTTTTTAAATCCCTGTTACAATATAGACCTAAGAATGGTCTATAATGTAACAGGGATTACATTATAGACTGTGGTCTGCAATGTTTATGCAATGTTTATGACATTTTCACAACATGGAAACCTGGGCTATTCTCATAGGGCAGCTAGTAAAAGGATTGCTTAAAAGACCAGTGTGTAGGAGTTAGTCGCATCTAGCAGTGTAGTTGCCTCCAGCTGCCCTTTCAGTTTCTTGGGGTGCCACTGTTCTAGCCTTTCCACAACGTGTCATTAGAAAATCCAGTGTTGCCAGTTTATTCGTTCCAACTAGCTGAAGCTAATTTAGTCCTGCTATAAATCTTGCGTTCATGAAGGTTATAATATTCCGTTTTTTAATAAAACAGTTTTAGAGAAGAGGGTCTAGAGAACGGTTTAGGAGAAGGAGTAAGAGGAGTTGTTTGTGATACTGTTGAATTATAGGCTGAAAGGTGTTTCTTTTATTTAGCCCACCCTCACTGATATAAATGGGGTCAACAAATAATAGAAACACCTGTACTAACCTTGAAACCCAAATACATAGTACATTATAAACATTATATTTGTATTACAAACTTACATTTCAAATGTGTTTTTTTTTCTGCGGTCAGTAGCAACAACTGCACCAGATCAGGTAGGTTGGGTGCTTTAAAGAGTTGAAATGTAGAAGCAATTTGCATGTACACAGACATAGGAGTTGCAGAATCACCTTTGCATGAAGTCAGCAATGTTGCTGCATGACTGAGCTAATCAGCACAGAGCAGTGAGTCTATGTGTAAATCTTCAATGTGTAAGCTATATGTACTGTTTGCATAAGTACCAAAAATAGGTGGAAATCCTTGACATTGTCCCCCAAAAAAGACATGAGTCAGAAGTTACAGGCATTGTTTTGCTTTCTAGCTTGGTTGCTGAGCTGTTAATTTTTGCTCTGTTTTTAAACTGCAGTCAGTTGCCATGCAATGCTAATCTGTTTCCAAGCACAACATCTGTATTGCATGACAGAAGCAGTGTGCAAAGCTGGGACTGAAATATACATTTGGACTGAAAGAAAATGCCTACGTCGCTCTGTTGACCTTGTTCCTTTGTATAACTGTCTGTGTGTCTTGTTGTTAAAGGAGCTGGTAGTTCCTGGGGTTAGTAATAGTCCAGTAGTTGAACCTATCCTGCCCCAGCTATCTCCGGGTGTATCCACTGTCAAGATTGAGGCAGCCTACCCAGGTGTCTGCTTCACTACCCTTTAAACTTTGTGGTACGGTGGACAGTTTGGGACATCACAGCTTGTCAAGCTCAGAGCACTTTGTCAGCCTCAACTGTACTGCAGGTTGACTATAGTCTGTCAAGTCCAGCTGTGCTGTAATGCTAATGTTAATATACTATTACTACCGTAATTGATCATTTTAACAAGAATGTGTGAATAACAAATGCTAATATTGAGCTGAAAGGACAGCTAAGTGTGAGGAAGTACAGCTTGAGAAGATTAATCTGATGTCCTAAAAAGGCCACCGTACTGTGACCTTTTTTACATTGATATTAGAAGAAGGGCTGCTCAATAGGGTGACAAAAATATAATATTTTTACAGAATTTTTACTTTTTACTGAAAAGAATGATGATAATGTGACATTTGTTGGAGTCTGTACCAAACAAACATGTTTCTTTACATCTGGAAAACAAGATTTGTAGGCCATGGCATTTTTGCAGCACCTCAGTACTTCATTATGATGCAGTTTGTCACACATTTTACCTTTATCAAACACGTTACAACTTCTGCGATTTGGATATTGCACTCTGCCATATTGCAGTTACGATAATATTTAAATTAATTGTGCTGGCCTAATTAGCTAGATATTTATATATTCTATTAATATACTTGATTTATTTATGCTATTTGTATATCTTCTTGTATTGTTTTATCATTTCATGTCACACGAGTATAGTGCCTGATTAGAAATAGTGCTTAGGTATGCTTTTGCATTCAAATTATAATCAGATGGAATTAAAATTCTAATCGGTCTAATTTGTGCCAAAAACCAACTCCATATACTGCTAGTCCAAAACTACAGGCCTGTCTCAGAAAGCTAGTTGAATCTTTGCATTCTTACTGTTGGTGCCAAATTCTAACCCTTTCATCAGCATGTCTGACAGCATTACTCTTAGCTTATAGGGTTGGTACCTTCTATGTTGTAGTTCAACTGCTTACTGGTTTAACAACCTGAGTATTCAGCATTGTCCGTCAATATAAATGTACTTTTGTTTAAATACCTGTCACCTTCCAGATAGCTCTAAGGTCTGGGAGTCTGGTTGTTCTCCTCTGATCTCTGTCATTATCAGTTTTCTTTCACAAAACTGCTGCTGATGGAAGGATTTTGCCATGCTCCCAGCAAAGCCTAACAATGGAAGAATTCAGATTTGTATACAGAGCAAGACGTCTCAACTTATTCTGGCTAGATTGCCACAAAATTTGGAAAGGGTGTTAAAAGTTCTCAGAGTATGACACTGATAGATTTGTGATTCCCCTGACTTTTCATTGAGCACACTTAATTAAAAAATGGCACCACCAGTCTTACTGAAAAAGTCACATTGGCAGTAAGAACTGATCATCATAGTGGGAGGGAAAATGCAACAGGGAGGTAGTCTGTACAAGAGATAAACAGGCTGAAGAAAATATAGTATTGAATTTATAGGTAAACAATGTGTATCTGTATTTTCATGTTTGTGGAGAATATAAGATGCAGAAACATAATTGAAAATACTTCATGACTTTTTGATGAAGTAACAAGATGAAAGCATGACATTTTTTAAAGTAAATCAAAACTACACAATCCATTAGACCGTTTTTTTAAGTAATGAGAGAAAAAGCACTTACTGTATCCAAGGCAGGTTTTAAGAGAAGATAAGCTGCCAATATAATTATGGTGTAATGGTTATATACAGCTGGGTATTGTCTGCATAACAAAATGTTTAGTGTGGTTTATTTAAAGCAAAAATACAGATGGCAAGACTACTTTTGAGAAAGTACCATCTTTGGTGAATATGTTGAATGGATAAAATATTAATGGCATTAATGTATATAACTTTGTGTTTTTTGATTTGGTAGAGATTGTTGAGAGGAGCTCTCCACCTGCACCAGTGGAGATCCTTCCCTCTAATGCCGGCCAGGACATCGCTCCCACCCAGTTAGCGGGTAAGACTAAAACACTAAAATATTTCTTCTTTTTTTTCTGTTGCGTTCCTTGTCTTAGCTCTTTGTGCTAAACTACATTAAATGCCAAGCAAGAGGTAGAGAGAGGCAAAGGAGTTATACAGAAGGAACGTGGAGCAGAAGTTGCAAGACAACCACATGAGGGAGGTCTGGGACACTATGAAAACCATCACAGGCTGCAAAAGACTGCAGCTGGATAATAGACTGCACTGGCCAGCAAACACTGACACCCTTTTCAGGAAGGGGCAGAGCCAGCTCTATTTTATAAGGAGGCTGGGGTCCTTTAACATCTGCAGGAAACTAGATGGCTCTGCGGTAGGCACAGTTCTGGATTTCACTTCACGTCAGTTGTATCTGTCCGTCTGTCTGTCTAAGATACCTATCTGTTCTGGACAAACAAAATTATCTTAAGTGCAACAGTTTATTAGAGCTGAAGAACTATAGCATGCACAGTGTCAAGAGAACAAAAGTATTCCTTTAAAAGATTATCTTCTTGAGTTGCGGTGAAGAAATCTTAAATTAAGAAAAACAAGGCAGCTTGGCTCTGTTGTCAAATGTCAATATACACCGATCAGTCATAACATTATGACCACTGACAGGTGAAGTGAATAACCGTGATATTTCTTATCTAATCATGG
>JAGRRF010011991.1:26771394-26791024 GCA_019097615.1 Morone chrysops
TCAACTTTGACGGCACGCCACAGACACGCCCTTCACTGTACATGCACAAATAGCACAACTTTCAATCAGCAACATACTTTGACTGTACAGACCAATTTTGAAGCAGATCCCATGAATTCCCTTGGAGGAGTTTGTTCAAATACAATGTGAAAAGTTTGCCGAAAGTGAAAATCAAAATCAAAATGGCTGACTTCCCGTGGGGTTTAGGGTATGGGTCCAAGAGGCTTTTTTGTATGTCTCGGCACGTTACATGTGCCTACCGAGTTTCGTACATATCGGTGAAACGTGGCGCCGGGGCTGCTTTTTTTAAAGCCTGTACGGGGCACCTACAAACACGACAAACAAGATTTTTGGTATGTGAGCTATGTGACAGGCACCAGTCTACACGTGCCCTGTGAATTTCAGATTCTACTAACTATTACGGTATCCGCACAGTGATTTACCCTACCACCAGAGCCATGGGCAATCATCCTACCAAGTTTCGTTCATTTTAAAGAGCGCCACCATGTGCTCCATTCACCGAACGCGTGGATATAATGTTTTTGAATGTGCGACAAACTATGCAGAAGTTATTAAGTAACCAAAAAGTCAAAATTCCTTTCAATAGTAGCGCCGCCTAGTCGCTCACCTGAAAGCGACGCATAGAATATAAAATTTTTCACCAGGCCTGACAACTTTGCCAAATAAAATTGAGTTTTCGTATATGTTCAGGGGGGCAAAAACGCAGTCAAAGGCGCTAAAAATAATAGGTAAGAAAAAGAAACAAAGCAAATACAATAGGGACCTACAGTGGTTGCTGGCTCGGCCCCTAATAATAATAGGTAAGAAAAAGAAACATAGCAAATACAGCAGGGACCTCCAGCGGTCGCTGGCTCGGTCCCTAATAATAATAATAGGTAAGAAGAAACATAGTAAATACAATAAGGACCTCCAGCGGTCGCTGGCTCGGTCCCTAATAATAACAAACACTATTGTAAATAAATACAGTAATATAAATTTGAAAAAATGTTCATGCTCCAATTGCAAATTAGTTTTGAAGCCAATTGCCAATTATAGCAAAAACTGGTCTAAGCATTACTAAACATTTGTTGTATAAATCAGGAATGACAGTATCTGTGATCTGGATGGAGTTAAAAAGTTAATCTACCTTTATTGATATAAATGTCAATGTGTAAATATTAGTATTACCTTCAATAAAACACAGTGCACAAACTGCAGCCTCCAAAATTACTATATAAAAATTATTTTCTATTACTATAAAACACTGCACTCGTATTAGCTCGATTTACCTAATAAATTGGCAACTCAGTGTGCATTATGCTGGGAATCTCCAATTGTTTGGACAACTGTAACTATGCTCATAACTATGAGTTTTATAACAGCTGTAAGTGAAGCAAAATGCAGTGAACAGCAGAGCTTTTCATTATTGGGTACCATAAATAAGCAGGTTCAGCTTCTCTGATGACATTGAACGTTGAATAAGATTTTTATTTCACAATGCTTTGCTGCCATCTTGTGACAATGAAACTAACAACATGTCAGAAGGAAGAAGGAGAACCTTTAGGAGGTACGATAGTCCAAGAGTCCTGATCTCAGTACTGCAGTGGCTGAATCCTCAGCTGGGGAGAAAACTTTTACCTCTGAAAAATATTCCACTCATGTAAACCATACCATCAAATAAAGCAGTGGTATTATTAGTTTTATTAATTGACTTATTAAGGGATTTCGTCACTCCTATTATTATTCTTTGAACTGTTCTTATGATGCTTTGGGGGATGTAAACCCCCCGGAAGTGCAGGAGATTTGAATTTGACATGGGTTCCCACACATCCTGGAAAAGTTTTCCAGACATGTATGTCATGTTATGAAACTTCAATGCAGTATTACCTTACATGGAATGAACTTGCAGCAGTCATTTCAGCTGAAATGTTAGAATTTTCTGTAAAATAAAATAAAATAAATCATACTTAAATTAAACTTTTACTTATGGCCTGTGACCAAAGTAATATGTTAGAGGGTTAGAGAAAACTGTAGTAAAATGTAGTCAGTTCACTGGAAGAGTACACAGTGGAAAATCAGCTGTAGTGAGAACAGCCAAGTGCGCCACACAGCAAAGCGTGCCACAATGAATCAGTGTGGAGTGTGACCACCTACCTGTTATGAACCTGAGATACTTCACCAAAGACCCTGCATCCTTAAAAAAAGAAGAATAAAACTAGGATTAAATATGTCAGTACTAGGTCTACTGGTAAAGTATGTGACTGTATAAAGTATACTGTAAAGTATATGAACAAGTGCTGTCTTGTATTGTCAAGAAAACTCCTGGAAAATGTCCTGGAATTTGTCCTGCATTTATCCGAGATAAATTCTTTAAAGTAAGTGGCTTTTTTTGTTTCACTAAGCCAGTTTTGTTAAAAAATGAGCCCCGCCTCCCATCTGATCCTATGTATGTCCTGTAAATATGGCAGAATTTACAATAGAGTTGACTTTGAATTTACTTTAATTAAGAAAACTGTATCTAGCAAGTAGCGAAATGTCTTTTCTCGAAGATTTCTCATCTATGATCAAAATCAAAATATATGTGTATGCTACCCTTGAGGTGGCATGTCCCCTCTACTTTAAAACCCGCTCACATTTAGCCAAATCCCACATTTTTTTGATGTTATGCATACTAACATCTCAAAATTGTGACCTATTAATTTCAGAATGATACACTTGGTTATCTTTTTGTGCTACAGATCCATACAAAGCATTTGAGGGTTTGCAAGCAGAAGAGTGTGGGATACTGAACGGCTGTGAAAATGGTCGGTGTGTCCGAGTTCAGGAGGGTTACACCTGCGACTGCTTTGATGGATACACCCTGAACCTGTCCCGCATGGCCTGCGTTGGTAAGAGGGCACTTACACAACTAAAACAAAGAAGAATGAACATAACATAAAAATATCTCTCATGTTTTATGTTATGTCTCTCCTCCCCTGTCCACAGATGTGAACGAGTGTTCAGAACTAAACAATCGGATGTCGTTATGTAAAAATGCAAAATGCATTAACACAGTTGGCTCCTATCAGTGTGTGTGTCTGCCAGGCTTCACTGCCTCTGAAAAACCCAACTACTGTGTGGAGGCAGCAATACACCAAACATCAGCACACACACAGTGAGCATGGATGGACAGTAAGGGGCCACAAGAGACACTAAAACCACACGCACAAGCTTGTATTACTATACTTGTGAGGACGCCACTGACTACATTCAGTCATTTTCAAATCCTCAGCACTAACCTTAAAGTTGAACTCTGGTTTGGTTAAATTGTCCAGCAGCACTCCCAAAACACAGCTGATCACCAGCAGTGACCTGGAGGAATGGTAGAGATATTGGGGTCATATAACAAAATCACAGTGTACCATTAAACTGTTAAAATCTATTAATAATCATTGCCCAAAATCTTAATCAAACCTCTAGTTTTATACCCCTAAATTTTGTTTTTGAATTCACCAAATTGTTATTCTAATCTTACTCCATAATTTAAAATCCAGATCTGCTGTTTACCAAGTGTCTTTATTTTACTCAATTCCTGCATTTCCTGTTCTACAACGCTATGGATTTTTACAGTGCTTCTGTTGTAATATATTTGTTATATTTTCTTCATTTTCCAATGTGGGCATTTTAAAATCCTTCCTAAATATTATAAAGTACTCCTACTGTTAAGGCCCTGTTAAAAGCTTTAAAGTATAATTTTTTTATTCATTTTTACCGACTAGACGGTTAACACTGTAACCTACTCTGGTTTCTTTGGTTAAAGCAATAGTTTAACAATAGTTTGGTGTACTGTATGCTTAGTTGTAGTCTTTGCAGTTAGATGGAAGATTTCCTGTCCTGATTTATGAACGGAGCTAGAGGCAGGAGGTTATTAGGTTGGCATAGACTACAAACAACTTCCAGTCTTTATGCTCAGCTGTACCTACACAGAAAATGAGAGTGCTATCAATCTACTTATCTCGCTCTTGGAAAGTGACTAACTGTATTTTCTCACAATGTTTAGCTTTAGCTTGAATGAGCAGTAATTGGCAGAAAATTGTTCATAATTATTTATTAAAAAGTCAGTTTGGAGAACAAAACGCAAAACCAAAAGAAAGAGAAAGCTAAATCATGACTCCCCTCTTTGCTGTTCTTGGTCCAGCTGTGACAAACATTCACAGTCCTGTATGTTTTGTTTCTGTATTGCTGAATCAGAATGGGGCAAGTAGCAGTTAGTGAATGTTAATGAGTTAATCATGAAGCCAAAAACCTGCAAATAGGCTGTGTGTTTTTTTGTTTTGAACCTTCAACCTTACTATCACATAGCACTACAAATATAGTTGTTGTTATTTAGTCATTATTAGTGTTAAATGTGAGCATTCAGTATCCCTTATATAACACACTTTACTCTATAGTTACCATTGCATTGAGAATTTTGACACATTTTTTCACAGAAAGACTCCAAGGTGTGCCCATTAATTTCAGTGAAAATTGCATACACTTAAGAATCACTTTTCTTGGATCTGGGAATGTTTTACAAATATAATAGTAATAATAATATCAATGTAAAACCTTCTTGAATTAGAATTTTTTTGTCATTTTGAAACTGCAAAAGAAAGTTGAGATTTTTTTCATTAAGGTTTGAAGGCAAGTTATTTTTGTAAGAATAAAATTGCTAGTAGTTTGGTGACATATGGCTAAACATTTTGCGCAGGATACTGTTACGAGTGGTTAAGCTTGCGGGAAAATGACTGGTCAAATTTGAATGAAAAGTCACAGGATGGTTACAGTATATCCTCTAGGAAACATCAATGTGTGTATCAAATGTCAAGCCAATCTATCAAACAGTTGAGACATATCACTCAAAACAACAAGCTATTAGTGGCACTAGAAGAGACCCAGGGGTCATCAGAATTCACCATCTGGGTAACGTGAATGTTTGCACCAAATTTCATGTCATTTCTATCAATCCATGTAAATGAATTGACTCTTCCTAAGTCCCACCCCTTTTTGCTCTGTGCTCCAATAAAAGTTGAGCAAACTTCAGTCAGAACCTTGGTCAACTTTCTCCTTTCCTGTACTTAGATATGGTATGTGCTAGGCTAATCTATGTTGAAAAAACTAGTTAGCCTAATGATTGATCTTGATTAGCTTGTTAGTTAGCTAACATTTTGCTAACATTAGCTGAATCAAAATGTGACAATATATATACACAGATCAGCCATAACAATATGACTATCTGCCTAATATTGTGTAGGTCCCCCTTTTGCAGCTAAAACAGCCCTGACCCATCGAAGCTTGGACTCCACTAGACCTCTGAAGGTGTGCTGTGGTATCTGGCACCAAGACATTAGCAGCAGATCCTTTGTGCTGTATGTTGTTTGTCCAGCAACTCCCACAGATGCTCAATTGAATTGAGATCTGTGGAACTTGGAGGTCAAGTCAATACTTGTGTTGTGGAACAGCACATTATCCTGCTGAAAGAGGCCACTGCCCTCAGGAGACATGGTTTCCATGAAACAGTGTACATGGTCTACAACAATACTTAGGTAGGTCGTCAAAAAAACATCCACATGAATGACAGTATCCAAGGTTTCCCAGCAGAACATCACTCCAAGGAACACTGCCTCGGCCGGTTTCCCATAGTGCATTCTGGTGCCATGTGTTCCCCAGGTAAGCAACGCGCACACACCTGGCCATCCACAATATGTAAAAGAAAACATGATTCATCAGACCAGGCCACCTTCTTTTCCATTGCTCCGTGGTCCAGTTCTGATGCTCACATGCCCATTGTAGGTACTATTCATAGTGGACAGGGGTCAGCATGGGCACCCTGACTGGTCTACGGGCCAGCTTTCACTCCCCACTTGCATCAATGAGCCAGTTCGCCACATTTCCTTCTTTTTGACCACTTTTGAAAGGTACTGACCACTTGCAGACTGGGAACACCCCACAAGAGCTGCAGTTTTGAAAACGCTCTGATCAAGTCCTCTAGCCATCAAAGTCGTTCAGATCCTTACACTTTGCCCATTTGTTGTGCTTCTAACACATCAAATATTTACTTGCTGTTTAACATATCCCACCCATTGACAGGTGCCATGATAACAAGATATATATATATATATATATAAAAGACAAAACTGAGTTTCATAGAACATTTGTTTAACTCACTTTAACATGAAAGTAAGGTGAATAATATAATTTAGATTAAAAAATCTTCAGTTTTACTCTAATTAGTTGATGCAAAAATTAATACACACCACAACAAAAACTACTACATCTAGTATTTTGTATGACCTCCATGATTTTTAAGGACAGCACCAAGTCTTCTAGGCATGGAATGAACAAGTTGGCAACATACTGCAACATCTATCTTTTTCCATTCTTCAAGAACGACCTCTTTAATAGCCTGGATGCTGGATGGAGAGGGATGCTCAACTTGTTTCTTCAGAATCCCCCATAGTTGTTTGATTGGGTTCAGATCAGGAGACATACTTGGCCACTGAATCACTTTCACCACGTTCTTCTTCAGAAATGCATTAGTGGCCTTACGTGTGTTTTGAATCATTGTCATGTTGTAAGAAGTGCACGACGACCAAGGGTCCAAAGTAATGGATGCATCTTCTCTTTAAATATAGAGCAGTACATCTGTGAATTCATGATACTGTCAATGAAATGCAGCTCTCCGACACCAGCAGCACTCATGCAGCCCCACATAAGGACACTGCCACCACCATGTGTCACTGTAGGCACCATGCATTTTTCTTTGTACTCCTCACCTTTGCGAGCCATACAGTTTTGGAGCCATCATTTCCAAAAACATTGATCTTGGATCTCCTCACTCCAGAGTATAAAGTCCCAGTAGTCTTCATCTTTTTCAGCATGTGCCCTGGCAAATCCTAGGCAGGCTTTTTTGCATGGGCTTTAGGAGAGGCTTCTCAAGACACGTAAGCATGCCATTCCTCTGCAGGGGTATGCCGTATTATGTCACGGGAAACAGTCATCCCAGTTTGGCTTTGTACTTTTTTACAGTGAACTTGCATGGCGATTTTCTTTAAACCTTCTCATCAGAAGGAGCTCCTGTTGAGGTGTTAACTTCCGTGGACGGCCTGGACGTCTCTGTGAGATGGTTGCAGTTCCATCTTTGTTACATTTTTGTATCATTTTTGCTACAGGGTTTACTCATTTATGCTAGGCACTGTATATGTGTGTGTGTGTGTGTGTGTGTGTGTGTCACTTTTATCTTTTCAATCTTCAAAATGTGTATGTCTTTTCAACATAGATTAGCCAAGCATGTAGCATATCCAAGTACAGGAAAGGAGGAAGGTGACCGAGGTTCTGATAAGGGTTGGGACAATTAATGAGGTTTTTTCAAAGTAATCTGGATTAAAGTGACCGGCTGACATTGCCATCCATGGAGCCCCACAGCTAGAATGGCTAATACGTTTTGGAACCGCTTTTGTTTCCGAGTCTTTTAAAAATCCCCACCCATGTATTAATTAATTAATAATATATTTATTATTCTGCCTGCAAACTTATTACTACCCTACACATATGATGAATTGTCAGAATGAATAATAATCAGTTTATTTTTTTTTGTTCTTGTTGTTGAAGCCCAACAACTTTGCTTAATGCCTAATGCCAAAATGTTAACTGACAACCTCAAAGAAATGGAAATCAACTAGTTTTCCTTCAAACTATTTTAAAACTTTATCACTTTTTTGTCTATAAGGGGACATTTGGTCCTTAAAAGTATAGAAATACAAGCACACACACACATATAACACACTGACACTTACTTAATCAAAGCCCATATATTCTGCACTGTATAAGATACACACTAAAGAAACAAACAGTAATTTACTTGAGATGAAGATTTAATTGAATCTGCTATGTGGGAGATAGAAACACAGATTTGTATAAAATTAACGTTTTGTCTTTTGCTTTTCTAAGTCTGTTTTTTTTTTTTTGTTTTTAAGTGGAGTTTTATGTGTGTTATAGAGGCCATTTTGCTCATTTAACATATCGACAAACCCTATAGGGGGATCCAGTTGTTATTTTGTACCCAGTCAAAGTGATTGTGGATATTTAATTCTGTGAAGAGGCCAGCTGACTGTTCCCTCTCTTCCTCCATCGCCAACCGTCTTTCTGTCATAAAGAAAAGCTTGTTTCTACACTACAGCATCAACAATCCATTACACATTTTGACATATTAAAGAAAGTTGCTATTGTAAAGTCTTAAGAATAAGCTTTTTGGTGGATTTTGTCTTTGTTTTGTCATACAGTAAAACTACTGGTTGTCTGGGACATAAGACAATGTTCCATGTTTCATACAAAGAACTAAAATACTTTTTTGTTTCCTAGTATTCCTTCCCATCTTCCTTTTCACTTTGTATGTGTTGATATGACTGAAATGATGTTTTATTTTTCATATTTCTCTTACCTGCATTTCACTGCAAAGTCTTGCCAGGTTGCAAAGCTGCTATGGGACAGCGATGGGAGAGAAGAAACTTGTGTACATTTAAACAGCTGATGTATTTGTAATTTGTACATGAATAAATAGCTTTTTCTATGAATTCATATTACAGTGTCCATTAAACCCCTTGGTAATAAAGCACATATTGTAATATTTACATTGGCTGACCAGTGAGTTTTTACTGTTTATTCACTATGCTCAAAATTGGCTAAGAAGGCAGAAACACCAATAAGTTTTGAGGGCAGTCTGATTAATGTTCACAACCTGAGCATGGAATAAACAGGAGATTTAAAATGTTGATTAGATTAGATAATTTTTTTGTGAAGAGAAATTAGGGAAATGAAACTCAAATGCATTAAGAATAGTGTTGCAATGAAGTTGTGCCAACCTGAATTATTGGTGAGGTACCTCAAGAATCTCAGACCACAACACTATCCACAAGAAAGCATTTCCTTGGGACATTACCCTGTTTTCTTTAGTGGCAGCCACAGCCATGGCATCAAATGGTAGCATTCTCCTCAAAATGTCCCTTATGTGTTATGTATAACCTTTACAAAACCTTGGGGGGGGCCAGTGTGGCTTCATTGTGCCCAGTGTTTGTTTTCATTGTCAGTGGCTTTTAGTTAAGCTGAAGTACAGACTCAAATACGCATCAACTCAAGGTCACACTGAGGAACATTCCTGGAAAGGCAAGTCAATGTGGCAACGGAAATATGGGGAAAATGGGAAAAAGACCAACATGCCACCTGGGAAACTGCCTCCCAGGAAATACATTCTCAAGACCCTTTGCTCAGAGAATTGAAGACAGATTAGTTTTGTTACTGATACAAGAAGACAGGACAATGAAAATGACTAAAATCAACAAAGGGAATAAAAGTACTACTTGTCTAAAAAGGTCTTAATACACTGTTTAAAACCATAAGAAACCTAAACCTTAGAGCTAATATTGTCAACCAACATAAACTAAACAAAACTGAGGAAAGTGAGCACTTTTGATATGTACTAACCACTGCACTGGGACAAAGCAGTTTTGGAGATGCTCTGACGCAGTTGTCTAGCCATCATAATTTGGTCCTTGTCAAAGTCGCTCAAATCCTCATGCTGCCCATTTTCCTGCTTCTAACACATCAACTTTGAGGACATAATGTTCACTTGCTTCTAATATATCCCACCCACTGTCAGGTGCACAGACCAAATGAAACTGCAACTGCTTCACTTCCACAACAGTGGAACATTTCACATGGTAAGATTAAAAATAGATTGATACTACTTATTACTAACAAAGTAGGCTAGCCTCATAAGATTACCAACCCAACCTGTAGGCGTTGACACCGCATCATTTGTAGATCTAATATTTGATTTGGCATAGGCTTTTTACGCCGGATCCCCTTCCTAATGCAGTAATGTTAAAGGTACCCTAAAAATCTTGCAGTTTAGTTTGGATTCAGTGGGACTTAGTGGGTACAGTGTGATCCTAGAGAGGAAATGTGTAACAAAAAGGGTCATGCATCCATAGAAACTTCTCAAACCACTTTGTAAGTCCAACGATTTTCTCCACTTGTATGCTCTGTTTTGAAATAATGATATGTACACACTAAAACGTAGTTGAGACATCTCAGTAATAATAAAAAATGTCTATCTACTAATGCCGCTAGAAGTTGAAGTTTAACACCACTTAAGTCGGTAAGATATACTGTATGGGTTGTATCCATCTTCAGTGAACTATGAATGTCCGTAAAACAATTTAGGGCAAACCATTCAATAGATGTTGATATAAATTGGTCAAGTCAAGTGGGACCAACAATATTGCCCTCCCTAGAGTCACAACACAAAGTCCATTTAGTAGCTGTTCGTACCTATACTCAGTGTTATAGAAGGCCTCCATATCCTATTAGCATATTGAAACTGTATATATTGTTATATATGATTGATCAACAGTTGAATAAGTTGCAGAACAATGTGTTCATTGTCCATTTGGATTAGATTCTGTCTGTCTATCTGGCTCAGTCTCCTCCCCTCTGTCTCTATCTGTAGCAAGGGTGCTCAGTGATATTTGCAGAGCTGTCCTGCACACCAATCTTTGTTTCCAGTAAACTCAGGATCTATTTATAGACTGTGTGTGAGTGAAAAAGAGAGGGACAGTGTTTGTGTTAGTTAGTTATTGGAGAGAGAGTTAATCTGCAACATTTAAAGTAAGTTTTTGTCTATCATTGGCTATCCCGACGAGTACTGATAATACAGGATTATGATTTACATGGTAGAGGTCACCTGGCAATAATGTTTTCTGGATCACAGTAAGGTAAGTGCATTTTTTAAGAACAGAACTTTAAACTGAAAAACTCACTTACACCAATCAGCCATAACTGTATGACTGTGGCTACCCTGTCTCCAGTTCACTGCTTTTCCTTCCTTAGACCACTTAAAAAAAATAAAAATAAAAAAAAGGTATTTTATGGGGCTTTTATTGCCTTTATGATAGTGACAGCTGAAGATAGACAGGAAAGGGGATGACATGCAGCAAAGGGCTGCAGGTCAGATTCGAACCCTGGGCTGCTGCAGCAAGGACTCAGCCTCAGTACATGTGTTGCCAGCTCTACCCACTGAGCTAACAGGCACTGCCCCCTTGGACCACTTTTGATAGGTACTGACTACTGCAGACTGGGAACACCCCACAAGAGCTGCAGTTTTAGAGATGCTCTGACCCAGTCATCTAGCCATCACAATTTGGTCCTTGTCAAAGTTGCTTAAATCCTCATGCTGCCCATTTTTTCCTACTTCTCACACATTAACTTTGAGGACAAAATGTTTACTTGCTGCCTAATATATCCCACCCACAGACCTGTGCCATGATAACCAGAAAATCTGTGTGATTCACTTCACCTTGTCAGTGGTCATAATGTTATGGCTGATCAGTGTATATTCAGCTATGAATCAAAACAGGTATATGTTGGAGGTCATCTTCATATTATGATTTATTATATTAACACATTTGCCACAAACTTTGTAACAAAGCAGGTGATACTGGGGTGGCTGTGGCTCAGAGGCAGAGCGGGTTGTCTCCCAATCGGAAGGTTGTTGGTTTGATCCCCGGTTCCTCCTACCGTGTGTCGAGGTATCCTTGAGCAAGATACTGAACCCGAAATTGCTCCCGATGCACAGCATCAGTATGTGGATGTGTATGAATGAGTTAGTTTCTGTTCAATGGACTTTGCCATCACTGAGTGAATGTGTGTGTGGTGAAGGTGGCAAGTAATGTAAAAAACACTTTGAGTGGTCGGAAGACTAGAAAGGCGCTATACAAGTACAGGTCCATTTACCATTTACTTTGGGCCATTAATTTTAAAGGCCTCTAAAACATGAGGTAACCAGGGCAGATGAGCAGCACACAAAATGTTTATTTCCAATAGAAAACAAGTGGAAGCAGATGCCTTTCACTGCAAAAACTGCCATGTTTCATCTGTGCCTAGTGGAAGATAATCCACTTGATTTGGCTGAAGCCTCAAATTAATTTGCTGAACTCAAAGGTCCAGTGTATAAAACATCTAGGAGAATGTATTGGCAGAAATTGTTATGTTTTTGTTTCCATTTGTATTATTATTATTTTCCCTAGAAGGGAAAAACAAAACTGCCTTTAGATAGGGCATCTGCAACTAAAACCTGGCTAAATAGACCCTCTCTGCAAAGCATCTTACTCAACGTACAGGTACTGGATTAAGATTAACTGAATGCACTCCGCTCTCCAACAAGATATCAGGAACCGTCATGACCATTGTTTTACCAATACTTGGCTACATCCTGAAATAAGCACCTTTCAACCAGGTGACTCTTATTTCTATATATTGATCTAACAGAAGAGAAGAGGAGGCATGTATTGGTGTGACAGTGGGATTATTAAAATGGTATCCCATTACTGCTCACCTGATTTGTAATAATGTCAATCAGATACAGACGACAGTTTCTACTGAGGAATTTAAACCAGCTATCAGCACAGCAACCTACATCACACCTCAGGCAAGCACGGATGCTGCCCTGTTTGATTTGTGCAAAGGCTTGCTGCTCACAGACTAATCCTGATATGGCGCTTATTGTTGCTGGAGGCTTTAGTCACACATTTTATATCTGGTTTCCATCAACATATTGACTATATTAACACTATGGATTACTGTTATACGCCATTCAAAACGGTTTCAGAGTGGAATAGCTACCTGCGGGAGGAGGAGGAAGAGCGGCCACATGGCCATTTTGCCTAGGTCAAAGTATGTAAAAAAACTACATACGTATGCAACACATACCCCCAGTAATGCAAGAGGACGACCTGCAGCCTGGACACCACCCTGAATGTTATTACTTGCTTTGAGGCCATCAGCAGCCTGCAAGCAAAGATAGCTGAAGCATAGGTTACTGGGAGCGGGCACTCTCGACATTTATTACTCTTGAAACATGATGTTAAGAGGGCATTCAGGCATATGAACAGCAGAATCTGTGGGCAGATCCTCAAACTTGACCAACCAGCACAGATATTCACAATGACATCAATTTCTCAATTTCAGTAAAGCGCCAAATCAGTCTGTCATACCTCATTGACTGAGAGGGAAGCTGAAAGACATTATGGACAACACTTCATCCTCAGGAGCTCAGAAGCACTTTCAGCCACAGACTGATCCAGCACTCACCCCTGTAGTGATAGAACAACTGGTCCAGGTTTACATCTGCTCCTCATTACTCAGCACATTGGACCAATGCGCTATACAAGTACAGGTCCATTTACCATCCATTTACCATTCCTGGAGGGCAGATCGCAGGTGTTGAGGGTGGGCGGACACACCTCATCCACACTGAACACTGTAGCACCCTCCCAGGCTCCTCCCGCCATGTGTCGAATATCCTTGAGCAAGATACACAACCCCAAATTGCACCTGATGCTGTACATCGGTGTGGATGTGTATGAATGCATTAGTTGCTGTTAGTGGCTTTGCCATCACTGAGTGAATGTGTGTGAAGGGGCGAATGTGGCATGCTTGTAGTGTAAAAGCACTTTGAGTGGTTGGAAGACTAGAAAGGCACAATAAGATACTGTTACTGTGTTGCCTATTCCTCACCCATAATTATTTCAGAATTATATTTTAGTGTACTGTTTATCTGTAATACAAGATTGTGTGTGACCAGGGGAAAGATACTGCCCTTCATCCGGCTCACCAGAAATTCTTTCCAGAGTGAAGTCATGTTGAATAAATGTTTACTGCAGTGCTTTTACCTTGAAAAGGAAGTTTAAACTGTACTGAAATACTTGAATATGACTACCAACATTTCCTTTCACTGTGCTGTTTTGTTGTGAAGCATCACTGCAGACGCAGCTGAGAGGAGCCAGTTCCAGTCCCACAGGCCACAATATGGAGTGCGGACTGGTAGCTGGAGAGGTGGCAGTTTCACCTCCTGTCCTCTGCGAGGTGCCCTTGAGCAAGGCAACCTAGCCCCAAGAAGCTGCTCATGGGGTGCCACTAACTTGGCAGCCCATCACTCCACCATCACACGTGTGTGTGTGTGTGTGTGTGTGTGTAAATAAAAAATAAATAAATAAAAAAAACCTAATAGGGTAACATATCTATCTATCTATACATCTAGCTATACAAACATTATGAATGTTGGTGGGTTTTGAGACAGGAAGATATGCAGAAACAAACATGAACGTGCACACAAGCATATTGTGATACATTTCCTGCTCTGCTTTTTTCCACTTTACCTTGTGTGTTCCCTATATTTAGCTCAGTCCAGGGAAATGAAGCAACACAGGCAGGAAAACTAAGTTGGGAAAGAATAGAAGGAAGTCTAGTGACCATTTAGACAAACAACTTTAAAACTAAGATCAGTGCTGGCTGAATTCGCAGCAGTACTATATGTGGCTGAGACAGACAAATAGCTTCAGAATAGGGCCATTTCAAGAAAGACTTGGGAGATATTTTTGATCCAGAACTGACAACTGGAGAACTATGCTGGTTTTAGTAGCAGCCTTGTGGATCCAGCTGGATTTTGGTTATGATGTGGATTTGAAAGGACAGAAGTGGACCTATGAACATGTTTAAAAGGTGGATCCGTGTGGCCTCCTGGTAGATCTGGAAAATCTCAGAAGATTGGTAAGGTGCATAATGTGTTTGTCTAAATGTCTGAATGCGGAGTGGCCCATACAGAATACCTATGTACAGGGTCCAGAATTATGTGCAACACCCCATTGTGTTGGTTGGGAAACAGGGCAGCATACAAAAGGAATGATTTATACATACAGTATATACAGGACAGCTGTGTGGGTTCGGTTCTGGCATCTAGATGTCAACTATGCAAGGGCGACATGGATTCAAAGAAGAAATCTCATAATGGGTGTTTAGTATAATGTTAAAAAAGCAAATAGAAAGATTACCTCAGAGCACTTGAATGCTTAAATATTGAACACTCATTTGGTACACATTATGAATTTCTACTACACTCCTCTTTATAACAAAATAAACTGTACACACAAGATATCTCATCTCTCTCATGCCATGACATTTTCTGAGTACATTCATATTCCCCTGGTGTTTAATTTTAATCTCATTCATGTAAGACTATCCTCAGGACCAACTTTACATTTTTAACCCCAATACTGGTAAGAATCTAAGAGCAGAATGTTGCTCCTTGCACTCTGGGTGCTATAAATATTGCAGCCTCTCCAGCCAGAAAGTGCACTTTTGTATCATGTTGGATCTTGTCACTTTTTGGACATAACCTAAATCTTACTCATAACTGGGTGCACTGTTTATTATATTACATTAAAGCAGTTTGCAGAAACATATGGGATAAATTGATGGACACTTTCATAAAAGGGTGTCCATCAAGTCTATTTTTATGACACTGTTGCATTGTGTAATTCATAAGCAGTTTGTTGGCCTGCTTGATTCCTTCTCAGTGGACTTTTATCACCAAAATACTAAGATGCAAAAACGTTAAACAGACTGGGCCTCACAGGTTGACATATGGACAGCTTTTGTAACAACCTATGAAAACCTCTGTGCTCCACGACTTTGTCTTTGCTCTTCTGTGTTTTCAAAACAATCCAGTTGCATACATAATAAGGAACTACACTTTTTTGTTCTCTACAATGTAGGCTTATTTATCATATATGAAAAAGTGGAAAGTTGAATAGTGACTGATAAAGACATTGTACATATATAATTTATATATGTTATCGGGAAGTCACATTGAGATTGATATCTCATTTACAAGTGAAAAATTAGTAGAGAGAAAAAACAGAAAATCATTTAAACAGCTAATATTGGGGCCCTGGGTCCTTACTGGTAAGGATTTGGTCCTGCCCTGCAGCCCTTTGATACATGTGGTCCCCCCTCTCTTTCTGTCTGCATTTACCTGTCCTATCAAACAAAGGTATTAAAGCCCCTAAAATATTTTTTAAAAAGGTAATATTTAAATATACGTTCATACAAGCAACACCATGACAAATTATAAATAATAATAGAAATAATAGAAATACTTTCAAAATGTCCTTGATGTAGGTATAAAAAGAATCGAGTAACAATAAATAAGGTAGTCATTTCTGAAGTAAACCTAAGTTTTATCTTAGCAGCAGCTTGGGCATCCAAGAAGGCACTTATGATAGATAGATAGATAGATAGATAGATAGATAGATAGATAGATAGATAGATAGATAGATAGATCTAGACAAACAGACAGATAGATAGATAGATAGATAGATAGATAGACAGATAGATAGATAGATATTAGATAGATAGATAGATAGATAGATAGATAGATAGATAGATAGATAGATAGATAGATAGATTAGATAGATAGATAGATAGATAGATAGATAGATAGATAGATAGATAGATAGATAGATAGATAGGTAGATAGACAGGTAGATAGACAGGTAGATAGATGTCTGTAGCTGCACTTTTGCCTCCATATTAATCCCTGAAGGGAAATTGGGTCGTCATAGCAGCCAGGTACATTAAAATACAATAAAATTAGATAGACAATTAATCAATAAAGATAGATAGATAGATCTAGACAAACAGACAGATAGATAGATAGATAGATAGATAGATAGACAGATAGATAGATAGATATTAGATAGATAGATAGATAGATAGATAGATAGATAGATAGATAGATAGATAGATAGATAGATTAGATAGATAGATAGATAGATAGATAGATAGATAGATAGATAGATAGATAGATAGATAGATAGGTAGATAGACAGGTAGATAGACAGGTAGATAGATGTCTGTAGCTGCACTTTTGCCTCCATACAAAAGTTTATTTACCACCACTACAATTTTTCCCCAACATTAACCATACTGTGGTTGTCAGAGTACACCAAAGTTTAACATTAGAAATGTCAAGTATGGGTCCCCAGCATATGGTAACTGCTGGATGCTAACTTGCATATGTTGGGCATTTAGCATTATTAAGGACCGAGCCAGAGACAACTGGAAGGTCCCTATTGTTATTGCTAAAGTTATTATTATTTGTAGCCCCCTTTGACTGCTAATTTGCCCCCCTGAACATAAACATCGGATACATTTTATTTGGCAAAGTGGTCAGGCCTGGTCCAACTTAGATATTCTATGCATCGCTTTCGGGTCGGCCACTAGGTGGCGCTACTATTAAGAAAAGTAGGTTTTGGCTAATAACTCCTGCATTGTTTGTCCCACATTCAAAAACCTTATATCCACACGTTCGATGAATGTAGCTGCACCTCCTTCTACAGCGTGAAATGTCCAAAAAGTACGTTTTCGTGTTCCATCCGTGCGCTTTTGTCCGATTCACACAAAACTTTTCACGTAGCATCAAGAGACTGTCCTGGAAAAAAAATTATTTAAAGTATTTGGATATTTCAAAAAATAAGCGTGTTATAAAATTAGCACTTTCTGTAGATTTCCCGTCAAAAAAGGAAGTGCACCATTTATCCACATTGGAATGTGCGATCAACACCAACCTTGGGTCAATAGTTCCTTATGTTTTCATTAGGCATTGTGCACAATCGTGGACAATTTGAGGCCACCGCCACAAGTTGGCACTCTTTGAAAGGACAACGTTTCTATCTCTGTGTTGGCACGTGTGATTAAAAAGAAATTTGGTACGATGATTGCCCATGGCTCCCTGAAGCTCCCTAAAAACTGTGTCAACAATCCGCCACTGGGTGGCGCTCTGGTGGAAGACAATTAGCTGTGCGGAGACCGTAATAGTTATGAATATGAAATTCACAGGACTGGTGCCTGTAGCTCACATACCAAAAATCGTGCAGCCCCGGCGCCACGTTTTACCAACATGTATGAAACCCAGTAGGCATGTGTAATGGTCCAAGACCTACAAAAACCCCCCAAACCATACCGCAAACCCCACAGGAAGTCAGCTATTTTGATTTTCATTTTTACTCTCAGCGGTCATTTTGTTGTAATTTTCAAATATTCGCCTCGTATTTGAACAAACTCCTCCCAGGGAATTTGTCGGTACTGCTTCAAAATGAATCAGTACAGTCAGAAAATGATGCTGAAGAAACACCATGCTATTTGCGACTGTACATTGAAGGGTGTGTCCGTGGCTTGCCACCAAAGGTGGCCATTTTGAATTCATTGGTCTTTGTTGCGATGTTTGTGAACGAACTCCTCGTAGGGGACAAAATTGGTCAGTACATTCAGACAATGTTGCTGAATGAACGCTGCGCTATTTGTGACTGTACGTTGGACAGCGTGTAAGTGGCGTGCCATCAAACTTTGATGTACCGGCAGAAGATACAAATTTACTACAACTTCAGTGTACATTGTGCAATCGACGCCAAGCTTGAGTCCATAGTTCCCCATGTCTTCCTTAGGCATCATGCACAACCTGAGGCCATCGCCACAAGGTGGCGCTCTTTAAGATGAAGAAGTTTATATCTCTGGTACTAGGGAATATTTTGGATCAATTTCAAAAGTGGTCAGTACAATCAAAACAAACTGTAGATAAAAAGTCATGCTATTTGTGCGTCAAACGACATGCCCATGTTGTGGCGTGCATGGCCATTTTGATCAGATTGACGGGACATTTTCATGTTGTGGTCAGCATGTGATACGGCAAGTGACGCGTGGACTGCGAGGTCCCACACAATGCTGCTTGCAGCTTTAATTTAAATTTGTATTGTTTAACTTGAATAATGTGGATTGAAATTGAATTGAGAGAACCGAATTTGAATTGAGAGAACTGAAAGTGAAAGTACATAAAAAGTAGAATTTTTAGTGAGGCTCAAATACAGTTTCAGTTGCAAGTGAATTCAGATTCATAATAGTATATTCAGTTTCAAGTTCAGTTTGAAACTAATAAATTCAAATTCAAATTATGCTATTCAGATTCAGTTTTTCAATACAAAGATTCACTTTTAAGGTCACAGACGGGTCAAGGTCGTTCAGTAAGAGCAATTGAGTGCAGATGAACAGAGCTCCTTTATGGCCAAGCAGCACGTTTGTTTTTGACCATTTCCTGGGACTGTAATTTTAATCAGGACGCTATTTTTGGCTAGGGAAAAACATGCTTAAAACTAAATGTACTAACTGGAAAAAATTTACAGCCGACTCCTAATACGTTTTTTCTATGTCGGGGCTCAAATTTACAGTGCAGTAGATAGAGTCACTCTAGCTTGATTGACAGGTCACCACAGACTTGTCAATCACAAGGTAGCCCCGCCCTCAAGCATACCCTGCTTTATCGTCTATTTTCCTCTGTTGTCCTGTGTTGAAAAGGACTTGAAACTGACGATTAAGATCAAAAACTCATAAGAAAAATGTTAAATGAGATAACAGTCAGGTGGGAAACCTATTTTGCCATTATTTCTGATGGAACTGGGCTTCTTTATCCAATGAAGTCGCCCTCTGCTGGCTGTTGGAAAGAATGCAGGCTTACTCTGCACTCGATTGCTCTTTCTCAAGGACCTTGACCTGTCTGTGACCTTAAAAGTGAATCTTCTGGATTGAAATTGAATTGAGAGAACCGAATTTGAATTGAGAGAACTGAAAGTGAAAGTACATAAAAAGTTGAATTTTTAGTGAGACTCAAATACAGTTTCAGTTGCAAGTGAAATCAGATTCATAATATTATATTCAGTTTCAAGTT
>JAGRRF010012759.1:624297-636434 GCA_019097615.1 Morone chrysops
TTCTGTAGCTCAGTTCAGACTCTGTATAAACCTGCCAATCGATCAATCAGTCAATTAATCAATCAATCAATTGTATCAACGAACCAGTAGCAGAAATAATTAGATCAGTTTTAATGCAGTAAAAGTACAGCAGTATATATAGTAAAGTTACAGCAGTATATATAGTAAAGTTACAGTAGTATATACAGTAAAGTTACAGCAGTATATATAGTAAAGTTACAGTAGTATATACAGTAAAGTTATAGTAGTATATATAGTAAAGTTACAGTAGTATATACAGTAAAGTTATAGTAGTATATATAGTAAAGTTACAGCAGTATATATAGTAAAGTTATAGTAGTATATATAGTAAAGTTACAGTAGTATATATAGTAAAGTTACAGCAGTATATATAGTAAAGTTATAGTAGTATATATAGTAAAGTTACAGCAGTATATATAGTAAAGTTATAGTAGTATATATAGTAAAGTTACAGTAGTATATATATCTCAGTCTGCTCTCTTTCATCTATATCCTTTCTGTCTGTCTGTCTTTCTTCCTTTCTGTCTGCACTCCAGCTGCTTCACCTGACGTCACTATACAGAGCTGCAGTGATGATGTGTTTTTGTAGTCCAACCCTGAAGTTAGCATCATCCTGCGTTCTTCCACAAACAGCCAATGAGATTGTTCCACTGGAGGTTGGATTAGAGAAAATAATTTCTGTGGTGAAAAAAGGTTTAAAACACACTGACTCTGTTAGCTAAAATGCTAACTCAGTTTTATTTTGATTTCACATTTCATTCACATTCACATTTTCTGCTTTTATTACTGAAGCTGAAGATATGTTTAATTTCTCAACCAGTGATACAAACAGATACATGAGGCCGCCATCACGCACGCGCTGGTTAAAATCAGTCTCTGGTCGGTTGCAAACTCAACTGCCTCAAAGTGAAAGTTCAGTTGTCGTCAGAAAATGTTGCCTTTTCTGGTTCAGATTTGGAGTTATTGTTTCTTCTTATTGGATGAGAAAATAATTGCCTCTGGTCCAGGTTGTCATTTTAAACGAGAATTGGTCCTCAATTGACTTCTGGTGAAAGGTGCTGATGCTGAACCCGGTTCCATTGCAGTCCACTGAGTGGCCCCTGATTGGTCCCTGGTGGAGACAGACCAGATCTGATAATAACCTGTCTGTCTCTCTCCCTGTCTGTCTCTTTTTCAGGCTGACGAAATTAAAAAGCTGGTTGGAGACAGGTCATCCTTCCGCACTAATGGTCCCACCCTCGCAGGAATAAAGTGCATGATGCTCAGAGACCAGATGGACATGGAACAGGTCTACAGCTTGGACCTGAAGACATCCAAGATCGACGGCCACGCCTACTCAATATGTGTCGGCAAGAGCCTCACTGGTGAGACAGACGGGTAGAGGGACAGACGGGTAGAGAGGCAGACAGATTAAAGTGCAGACATACTTGATATGTGTCATGAGACAGAGGGGTAGAGTAGGAGACAGGTAAAGAGGGAGACAGGTGGAGAAGGAGAGGGGTCGGGAGGGAGACAGGTTGAGAGGGAGACAGGTAGATAAGGAGAGGGGTAGGGAGTGAGTCAGATAGACAGTTTGTGTGTTTTTTGTTGTTGTTTTTACATAAATGTCCACCCTGTCTGTCTCACCCAGCTGTCTCTCTCTGTCTGTCTCCACAGCTTTAGTCATAGCTCAGGGGACAAAAGACGCCCAGGGGGGTCAGCTGGTCTCCAAGGTGTTCAGCATCGTTGATTACCTGCGAAAAGCCAATATGTGAGACAGGACGGCCGCCCTCCCACCGTACCCTCAAAACGAGATCCACCCCAGCCTCCCTCTGCGTATCGACTCAAGAAGATGGCTGCTGTCCCAAGCTTGTTTAGTTTTTTATAATGTGTGCCATCAGGGATGAATAAAGTGTTTAAAGTGTTAGTGAGCGAGGAGCTCAGTGGTTGGCTCACAGAACCAGAGTTACAGTTGTTACAGTGTAAGAGACTGCGTCCAGTCCCAGTCCGAGGAAATAAAACAGCAATATGTTTATTCTCAAACACTGTCAGAGGGTTTCTGTCTCTGTGTGGACTCTGTCTCTGTGAGGACTCTGTCTCTGTGAGGACTCTGTCTCTGTGAGGTCTCTGTCTCTGTGAGGACTCTGTCTCTGTGTGAAATGGTTTTAAGGTTCAGGTTAGAACCAGGTTTAGATTAGGGTAAGGGACTGTGGGGGGCATTATGTCAATGTAAAGAGTGAGTGTGTGTGTGTCAGCTTTTATTAGGACACAATAAACCTGTGAAGAGAAATTATTATTATTATTATTATTATTATTATTATTATTATTATTATTAGTAGTAGTAGTAGTAGTAGTAGTAGTAGTAGTAGTAGTAGTATTAATGCTATTGCAATTGTCACTATTACCATTAATATTCCTAATATTATTATTAGTGCTACACTGCTACCGTTACTAATATTACTATTATAACTAGCCATGTCAGTAGATAGATAGATAGATAGATAGATAGATAGATAGATAGATAGATAGATAGATAGATAGATTAGATAGATAGATAGATAGATAGATAGATAGATAGATAGATAGATAGATAGATAGATAGATAGGTAGATAGACAGGTAGATAGACAGGTAGATAGATGTCTGTAGCTGCACTTTTGCCTCCATACTAGACAAACAGACAGATAGATAGATAGATAGATAGATAGATAGACAGATAGATAGATAGATATTAGATAGATAGATAGATAGATAGATAGATAGATAGATAGATAGATAGATAGATAGATAGATTAGATAGATAGATAGATAGATAGATAGATAGATAGATAGATAGATAGATAGATAGATAGATAGGTAGATAGACAGGTAGATAGACAGGTAGATAGATGTCTGTAGCTGCACTTTTGCCTCCATCTAGATAGATAGATAGATAGATAGATAGATAGATAGATAGATAGATAGATAGATAGATAGATAGGTAGATAGACAGGTAGATAGACAGGTAGATAGATGTCTGTAGCTGCACTTTTGCCTCCATCAGTACTACTCCTACTGGTGGCAGCTGCAGTGCAGTACAGTTACCACTTTACAATAAGTACAAATACAACAAAATACACTATAAGTGTAAAGATATGGTTGAGTATCACACACACACAGTCATGTGCAGTTATATTTAGCTGCAGTAAAGGCTACAGAGAGTGTGTGTGTATACAGTGTGTGTACAGTTAAAGGTGAGTTTAAAGGGTAAAGTGTATGTGTGTGTGTCTGTGTGTCTGTGTGTCTGTGTGTCTGTGTGTGCTGAGGTTAGTGCCCTTTGCAGTGAATGCTGAGCCGGTCTCACATTTCCCCTTTAAATGAACTTTGACCTTCTCTATCTGAGTTAGGGACCGTCCAACTAGTTCACAACACAGAGAGAAACACAGAATATATACATATAATACTGTAACGACACTAATAATATAAAAAATATATACATATAATGCTATAATAACACTAATTATACAGGTCGGTCAGCTCAGTTTATGGAATTATTAAGGTTCAAATCCGCTCTGCTCCACACTGTCACACCAAACTCCATTCAAAAAACGGCTGTTTTAAGGAAGTAAAAACTTCATCAGTGAGACTCTGACTCTCTTCAATCTACAGACTCACATTGCTCACATTGACTCAGTAACATCATTAACTAACCTGTGAGGAAGAGTTGGACACAGACACACTCACTGACTGTCTGTCATTAACTAACCTGTGAGGAAGAGTTGGACACAGACAGATCTCTTCTTTTACCCTCTTCACTCTTTGAGGAATTCAAGAAATAAACTGGTTTATTGTTCCAAACAAAGTCTTTCCCTCTCTTTATTTCTACATCGTCTTTCTACTCTAATAGAATCTTTTTGTTTTCACAATGATCCTGTGGGCTGCACTGTTCGGTGTGAGTTCGGTCTGACCTGCTCTGTTTGAAAAGTGTCCTGAGATAGCTTCTGTTGTGAAATGGCGCTATACAAATAAAAGTGAATTGAATTGAATTGAATTGAACTGTTGTTGAGCTTCATTTACTTTTCATCTATTAGTGCTTTAAAAGTCTGATTTTGGCTGCTCTAATATTTAATTCCTGGAGGCTGAGGAGTGATGATGCCTGATAAAATGTACATCACCGATACAGAATCTCACATTTCAATCTACATTGTTCCTACTTCTGCTAATACTCCTACAATGCAGCTGCTAGTACTTCTAATCTGCTTCTATTACCAATACAATTAATTAATACTGCAGCAACTACTCCTGACCTGAGGTAAGTGAGTGATCAGGAGTGACCAAAAAACTGAAAATCACCCAGAGACGTCCACATAGACACACAGTGATCTGCTGTGCAACCGACTGCAGCAGAGAGAGCAGCCAGATCATGCTGATGTTTTACCGGCTGACTCCAGAAAGCAGCATCAGATATGGAATCACTGCACGGTTCAACAATGCAGCTGAAGAACAGCCAGCACGCACACAATATCTCTGACGATAACAGAATACGAGTCTATACAGAGTCCATACAGAGTCTATACAGAGTCCATACAGAGAACTTAGATTATATATGAATTATGCTGTTGCTGTAATCGAGAGTATGATTAGTCCTATAATAGTGATAATATTAGTGCCTCAGCAGTGCCTGTAACAGGTTTTTGTGTTTTCTTGCAGTCCTGTCCCTTTTCAGACACTCCCTGCCTCTCTACCCGGCCTCCTCCCCCTGCCAGGGAGTGTCTATAAAAACCCTGCAGTGTGACAGACGGACACTTTCCACGTCAGTCAGACAGTCAGGCAGACAGACAGACGGCCAAAGAGGACACCCCCCTTTCTTCTCCAAGAACAGGACTCAGGTAGGCTGAATCCGGAGGGAGTTCTGAGTTCTGGTTGGTCCCAACGTGGATGAACTTCTGTTTATTTTACAGGAAAACTACTTCCTGTTTGTGTCTCTGGTCTCAAACTGCTTTTAGTCTGCTGACCTGTTTTCTTTGTTTTATTTTGAAAGAATGTTTTGTGCAGGTGCTTTCAGAGGAAGTTTGACACGCTGTGAAATCAGATATTTTCATACGCTCATGTTTGTTCCCCCAAATCTTACTGCGAGTGTTTATCTGAACTGAAAGACAAAAAAACCTCCAGAGCTTCGACTTTCTGCTGCCTGAAGGTCAAAGAGCAACACGAATGAAATCTGACAAACAGCATGAAGAACAAAGTCCACACACACAGACAGACAGACAGAGAGACAGAGAGACAGACAGAGAGACAGACAGAGAGACAGACAGACAGACAGACAGACAGACAGACAGACAGAGAGAGAGACAGAGAGACAGAGAGAGACAGAGAGAGACAGAGAGAGAGACAGACACAGAGAGAGAGACAGAGAGACAGACAGAGAGACAGACAGACAGACAGACAGACGATCTTAAGGGATGAACTGATATGGTTCATTATGACACATTACACTGAATTACACATTCATATTCATAAAGTAGCATCTATATTATATCCTTGTTTAATATGAACAATAGGACCATTGTTAGCAGTGTTACCATTGTTAGCAGTGTTACCATTGTTAGCAGTGTTAGCAGTGTTAGCATTAGTCGCAGTAGTTATTAGCTGCACTGGTATCAGGAGGTTAATAGTAGTTTGATTATCAGTAGCAGTTGTGAGCCGTACTAAAATGTTAGCAGAAGTGTTTGAAGTAGTTAAAGGAACAGTTTCTGCTAAATAGTTTTAGTGTTTTGTATGTTCAGTTTGTCCTGCTGTGTGTGTGTGTTTGTGTGTTTGTGTGTGTTTGTGTGTTTACAGAGACAGACGCGAGGAGTGTTCAGTTTGTCAGTCTGAATCTTCACCAGTAGTTCACTAAATCCTATACGCAGGTCCTTTAAAGTACTCATAGTCAGTAATATCGCTTATAATGCAGCAACTATTTCTATTATTGCTCAAACTGTTGGTAATATTGCTGCTACTGTCAATGTGTTAATACTGCTTATCATAGCTGATAATGCTAAACTGCTTTCTTCTAAAGCTGAAGGTAGTATTTAGGGTATATATGAGTTATGGGAGTTGGTAATACTAATAATAATGTAATATTGTTTAGTGGGATTTCAGAAAGGAGCTCAGTTCGCTCAGTGGTTCAGTCACAGCAGACGGGAACAGACCTTCAGTTATCAGAGAGCCTCAAGAGGTTGATATCATGTTCTCAGTCACAGATACCTCTTCAAATGTCAGGAACATTAATAAGTGTATGTGCTGTAATTCTATAACAGCAAGGAGGAAGTCATGACCTCTGCAGAAAGGTCAGGGAAAAGGTTAAAGGGTCTCACACTGCAGACTTACTGTATTTATAACCCTCAGAGGAAGATAAGGGAATATCTTTAATCCACCACCTCTCTGTGGTGACAATGGTCTCTCCCGCTCTCCTATTGGTCCTACTGCCCGCCCATCGCAGGGGGAGCTCTCTGATTGGCTGTGTGGGAGGGGGGGGGCGGGGAATGGCTCATATAAGGGATGTGCCTGCCTTCATGGAGGCATCATGGCGTTACACAGGATCTCTGCAGCAGGTCTGACACATCATTGGTTGTCTTCAAGGTCACTGTCTGTCTCTCTTCCTGTCTGTCTGTCTCTCTTCCTGTCTGTCTGTCTGTCTGTTTGCCTGTCTGTCTGATGAATTCACATAAACTTTATCAGTTCTGTCTCTTTCTATAAAGCAAGGACATCCAGTTGGAAATAACACAGAGGCTCCTTTACGCCACTCAGTGTGGGCAGTGCAGTAGTATACTGCCCTCCAGAGGCTAACGGCAGTAACTACACTGACTCAGAGTTTATGACTGTCCAGCCAAATGTGTATTAAATTATTAATTATTGTATAATTATTATGATTATTAAATATGTATTCTCTGAGTCATTCAATGAATCATGAACATTTCTTTGACCTTTGCACCGCAGATCCTGCACTCTGTCTGAGTGTCTTCTTCCTGACTGAATGTCATTTATTGCATTCTCTGTTCCCTCCGTCAGTCAGGATGTCTATCACTAAGATTCACGCTCGGGAGATTCTGGACTCCAGAGGAAACCCCACAGTGGAGGTGGACCTGTGGACAGCCAAGGGTGAGAACCTACAAGCTTCAGTTATTAGATTAAATAAGTTAAAGACTGGAAGCAGAGGGAAATTGCTAGCTTACCTCTAAAATCTACCTTCCATAACCAACTCTGTCTGTCTGTCTCTCAGGTCTGTTCAGGGCAGCCGTTCCCAGCGGTGCATCAACTGGAGTCCATGAAGCTCTGGAGCTTCGCGATGGAGACAAGAGCCGCTACCTGGGCAAAGGTAGGAGCAAGGCAGTGACAGAGTGAGGGTTCAACTCCCTGTAGCATTTTCCTTCATGTCCATCTGGATCTCACACGGTTTTACTTTCCCCTTCAGGTACAATAAAGGCAGTGGATCACGTGAACAAGGACATCGCCCCCAAGCTGATTGCAAAGGTATCAAACGATCAATATGTCGTTAAAAAAACAGTAAAGTCAAAGTGATTGTGATGATGATGTGACTCACATTTTTACCCTTCAGGGGATCATTGAGACTTTGATGATTCATAAACTGAAATAAAAACAGATATTTAAAAGCGTTATAGCACAGCGAGGATGATGATATAAACACGTTTTTACTTGGCAGTTCATTTTGAGTTTTTATTTCATGGTGTTGAGTGTTTGGAGGTTTACGTTAACGTATTATTTTATATCTGCTGTTAGTTTGACAGCGTATGGCTTGCTTTATACTGACTGTAGACTTCCTGTCTCTCCAGAACTTCAGTGTTGTCGAGCAGGAGAAGATCGACAAGTTCATGCTGGAGCTGGACGGCACTGAGAACAAATGTAAGGACCTGTCTGTCTTCCTGTCTGTCCTTCTGTCTGACCAGTCTGTCTCTTTTTAACCTGTCTGTCTCTCTCTACAGCTCAGTTTGGTGCTAACGCCATCCTGGGCGTGTCGCTGGCCGTCTGTAAGGCCGGAGCAGCAGAGAAGGGAGTTCCTCTCTACCGCCACATTGCCGACCTCGCCGGACACAAAGATGTCATACTTCCTGTTCCTGTGAGTGGGAGGGGCTTCTGGCGGGTCGGAGGGGCACAAAGTGCTTGTTAAAAACACTGACTTATACTTTTATATAGCATATGTGGCTAGTTACATGTCAAAATGAGTATTAAGTATTGAGTTAAAGTGATGCAAATGAATGAAATTTGCAGAATTTCTTCCTCCTGCTAAATGCTCCTATTATCATTTCTAATCATATTTTTTTTTACTGATGATGGAGTTGAGATTATCAAATGCATATTTCTTTACCTGACAATCTGACATTATGCAGAAACAGCAGTAAAAATGCTCAGGAACAATAATTTATGCACAAATAAATTGTGTCGCCGTGGTTTGTTATTCTCGTCGGTATAAACAAACTCCTCCTCCTCCTCTGCAGGCCTTTAATGTCATTAACGGAGGCAGCCATGCTGGAAACAAACTGGCCATGCAGGAGTTCATGATTCTTCCAGTTGGAGCCGCCAACTTCCACGAGGCCATGAGGATCGGAGCTGAGGTGTACCACAACCTGAAGAATGTGATCAAGTCAAAGTACGGCAAAGACGCCACCAACGTAGGAGACGAGGGAGGCTTCGCCCCCAACATCCTGGAGAACAATGAGGGTGAGACATCCACCCATCTGTCTGTCTGATCTCAGTATTGTGCTACATTAGGGGTTTGTTATATCATATAATTCATTAAAACAAATCTTACTTATTAATAATACTGCAACGTGTTCCCAACTTCTTGCAACAGTGAGTAAACTGACTATATTTTCTGTATATTTCATATTCTACTGATCATAACAACAACCATCAATAAACTGAACCATGAACACAAACAGTGAACTCAGTAACTGCAGTAAGTTTGTGGAAAACCAGAGATTTGGATGAATTATGAGCTGTGAATATTGATCAGAGATGAGTTTTCCTGATATTTCTATTTAATTATCTGTCTGTATTCTGTATTTTTTTTTAATCAGTTTTAACAATCATACAGACTTAAAAGTCTTATTTTTTAAAAGATTCCGTGTTTTCGTCTCATCAGTTCTTTGGTAGTTTTCTAACACAGGACGAGGCTGTTGATCAGACAGTGAAGGCTCTGTCAGTGTAGACTGTGATCATTCTCACTCACACAGCGATCAATAACACTTGTTCCCTCTTCACGCAGCTCTGGAGCTGCTGAAGTCGGCCATCGAGAAGGCCGGTTACCCCGACAAAATCATCATCGGAATGGACGTGGCGGCCTCTGAGTTCTTCCGCAGTGGCAAGTACGACCTGGACTTCAAGTCCCCTGACGACCCGTCCAGACACATCAGCGGAGAGAAGCTGGGAGACCTGTACCGCAGCTTTATCAAGAACTACCCTGGTAACACAGAACTCTTCCGCAGTGTGTAATTGGCTTTATAATCAATGTAAAACTCATTGACCTTCCTGTATCAGTTGGGTTATAGATACAATGGGAGTGAATGGACCTCCACAAACTTTAATGCAATTTAGAACTCATAATAATCAGTAATGTCATCATTATAAAAAGTTGTTTAGTATTATTTTTATTTATTATTTTATGTGTATTTAAAAAGTGTATACACACAGTACATAATACATGTAATGTACCAGATATAGCTAAAAGCTTATTTTCATCTGTAGTCCCGGGGCGGAGGTCAGTAGCGCGCAGGTTACATGGATAAAAGATCAGCAGTAAATGAAATACTGAACATTTTTTAGTAGAGTATTTATTTTAAACGCTGGCTAAGATATCAGCACAATGAACATCTCTGTGGAACCTTAATAACTTAAAAAAATAAGTTATCAATAAGACAAATTATAGCAGCAAACTATAAAACAATTCCGCACATATGGACATATTATTTGTCTTGGTAGCAAGACCAGCGTCTTAAAAACATGATGTTTTTTCATCAATGGCACATTAAAATTGGAAAATGAAAACAAATAAAGCAGGAATATACATGAAGTAGCACATACATATCGATTTATGACCAGTATCTACAGCGTAATACCTGATACTGACCATTACTTTATAAAACAGATCTTTATTAGGTGCCTGCTTGAATTAAACAGATAAATTAAAAATTTATGTGAGTTAAATGATTTTATAAAGGGTTTGGTCTCCAGTATTTAATCAGCAGATTTCCAGTGGAAGTTCTGCACTGGATTTATTTCATGAATACATAAGTTCTGTAGCAGCTTTCAGCCTGTAGGGGTCAGTACAACAAAATTTTATCACTGGCTCTCTTTCTATCTCCAGTCCAGTCCATTGAAGATCCATTTGACCAGGATGACTGGGAGAACTGGGCCAAGTTCACCGCCTCCACAGACATCCAGGTGAGAAAGACATATTATATTTCTATAATCTGTTATTTGGACACCACAACCTGACATTAGAGATTAGTGAATACAGAATGTGGACAGCACACAGTCATATTTGACTCTAATCACTGTAATAAAATACAGCGTCATTTAAAGGGCCTCAGAATCAAGAAGGACCACAGGTGCTTCTAGTCACTTTGCTCAGGTAGAAGGTAAAACGTGTGTGTGTGTGTGTGTGTGTGTGTGTGTGTGTGTGTGTGTGTGTGTGTTTTAACCAATCAGATCGTAGGAGACGACCTGACGGTGACCAATCCAAAGAGGATCCAGCAGGCGGTGGACAAGAAGGCCTGCAACTGTCTGCTGCTTAAAGTCAACCAGATCGGCTCTGTGACCGAGTCCATCCAGGCGTAAGACAGCTGTCTCTCATTAATTAATTGACTGTGTTTGAGCTAAAACAATGTCTCACCCTTCCTACCTGTCTGTCTCTCAGGTGTAAGCTGGCTCAGAGCAGTGGTTGGGGTGTGATGGTCAGCCATCGCTCTGGAGAGACTGAAGACACCTTCATCTCTGACCTGGTGGTCGGACTCTGCACCGGACAGGTAAACAGTCAGTCAGAATTTATATAGTTAGGTAAACAGAGAGATAAGGCAGTGAGACAGAAAGTCAGACAGCAATGAAAGCAGATAAGTAGACAGACAGGTAGATCACTACATGGATGAAAACAAAACAACAACAATAAAAAAACAACTGTACAATGACCAACTCTCTGTCTCTCTCTCCCTCTGTCTCTCTCCCTCTGCCTGTCTCTCTCTCAGATTAAGACCGGTGCTCCCTGCAGGTCAGAGCGTTTGGCCAAATACAATCAGCTGATGAGGTAAGAACTTCCGGTTATTTACATTAACTTAATGCTAGTCTTCAAAATAAAAGCAGAGTTGTATTTTTTTTTTCCAAGTAAAAGCAGCTTTATTATAATTGACCAGTGAACGCAGCATTGTTGAGTCTAAGAGTTTACAGAGGAATAAAAACTCAGCTGAACTGACTTTTGACCTCTCTGACCTCTGACCTGCAGGATTGAGGAGGAGCTCGGAGACAAGGCCAAGTTCGCCGGCAAAGACTTCCGCCACCCAAAGATCAACTAAAGCTCTGTCCTGACTTCCTGTCTGTCACCGTGACAACTGACTGACAACTGATGACCCCTGAGGGCCTTCCCCCCTGCAGCTGGGGGTGAGAGGTCAGAGGGTCTTAGATATAATTCCATTAATGATGTTTTCTATATAAAACACAATAAAGACTAAAGAATAAAACATGTCTGACTTTATTTTACTGTGTGATTACATTTCTGTCGGGTTGTCCTGATCTGCTCTCAGTGGTTGGAATCACACAACACAAAAGGTCGCTTCCTCCCGGTCCCCAAAGTCTTAAGTAGATTATCAGGAGGACTGACTGTGAATTGATGTCCTGAATCTGTTTTTCAAGTTTTACAAAAAAATGAATCCAAAATATCTACGTCCATAAAGTAGATGACGATACTTCTGACTATCAGCATTGAAATATCTGCAGACGTCACAATGTAATGTTGATTCTCTCTAATTTTAATTTGTTTGAGCAACACAAATTCCTAAATGTTGGAGACCCTGACTACATTTATAACATCAAACATTTCTTTGTTCACATTATTGTCAACTGGACTAAAACTGAGCGTTTCACAACCCAAATGTTTAACGTCCTTCA
>JAGRRF010012759.1:747200-757527 GCA_019097615.1 Morone chrysops
CCTCTCTCTCTGTCTGTCTGTCTGTCTGTCTGTCTGTCTGCCTGTCTGCCTGACGTGAGAGTTGTTGAATCTTCTCACTTTACCCCTCACAGCCCGTTCTCATTCCCAGGTCCTCAAATACAGACGCGAGTAGTGTTCAGTTACTTTAGATGTCACTAAAGTTTTAGTACAGTTTGCTGATGATAGTTTTATTTCTTTGGGCTACTTTACACAGAAATATATATAATTATTTTATATTTTAGAATATAAACGTACAGATTGTTTTACAGTGTTACGCACATTCCTGCAAACTGTTCTTTTCATTCATTTATTTAAATAATATATATAATATCATATTGTTTCCTCTTTTATATTTTATATTGTTTTAGTTTATTTAAGCAAATTCCTGATAAAACTTACCAATAAAACACTTCTGACTCTGACTTGATATTTTCTCTATATTGTCTACGACAACGTGACAAACTGTCTCTCTCTCTATCTGTCTGTCAGACCCACCTGTCTTTCTCTCAGGATTCTCCAGGTTCAGACGCTGGGTGCTTCCTGCTGTCACAGCTGGAGTCGCTGCAGTTGCCCTGATCCTGATCATAGTGCTGGCAGTCAGCAGTGAGCGCGCACACACACATACACACACACACACACACACACACAGTTGAGTAGTGATCGGAGTTGACCCTGTTTTTATGTCTTAATATCTTAAATAACTAATTAAAACTAAATAAAATGAAACTGGGTTCAGCAACTGATTTTATCTGAAAATGATTTAAAAATCATAAATGAATGTGTGTGTGTGTGTGTGTGTGTGTGTGATCAGATGTGAAGACGTCAAACCGTTTTTCCACCATGGAGCAGTCCCTGAACGCCTCGATGCAGCAGGCCCAAGGTAACACAAACACAACAACCTGCTGTTACACTGTATAACTGACAGACTCTGCCGGCTCCATTTACAGGTTCTGAATCCTGTCAGTGTGTGTGTATAACAGTGTGTGTGAGTGTGAGTGAGTGTGAGTGTGTGTGTGTGTGTGTGTGTGTGTGTGTGTGTGTGTGTGTGTGTCAGTGTGTGTGTATCTAGTTAGTAGCATGGAGCTGATGGTCCAAATAACACTGCAGATAGTAACGTTATTTTCCAGGTAGGTTTGTTGGCTGCGCTGTTAACAACAGTTTGAGAGTTACATATAAAGAGATAAAACGTGATTTAATCAACGTGCTAATATGCTAAATACTTCCTGTGTTTCTTTCCAGACACAGCTAAAGAAGTTGAGCAGCTGCAGGTTGCTGTGGATAACAGCAACGTGCAGCTGAACACAGGTCAGTCTTTACCTGCATTAAGTACCAGAATGAGTAATTATTGATCCATAATGATGTCGTATTAATGTTAATTAATGTGTGTGATTTTAGTGGCGGAGGCCTTGAAGCGTCTGTCCGTCGTGGATTCTCTCAGCAGGACCATCGCTTCACTCAAATGTTCCCTCCAACACATCATCAACAACAGTACACAGACACACACACAGTGGTATATTCAGAGTCCACATTTACACACAGACAGACCCTCTCACTGTCTGTCTGTCTGTCTGTCTGTCTGTCTGTCTGTCTGTCTGTCTGTCTCTCAGGCTCAGTGACGGACGGCTGCTGTCCGGTGGGTTGGAGGCAATATGAGTCGGAGTGTTATTATTTCAGCACTACGGTTCTGTCCTGGAACGACTCCAGAGTCTGGTGTGAGAAAAACGAAGGTCACTTGATCATCCTGCTCACGAACAAGGCGTGGGTGAGACAGCCTGTCTGTCTGTCTGTCTGTCTGTCTGTCTGTCTGTCTGTCTGTCTGTGATGTAGTTCTTGGTCCCCAGAGGATGAAGCCCTCTGACCCTTTCCTCTAGCGCCACCAGCAGGTTGAAGCTTCCTCAAACACTAACGATGGATCAGTCAAACTTTCTTCACTCAAGTTAAAGTGTAAAAGTATTCTTTTGGTTTCTCTGAAGAACATTTTTACTGTACTGAAATAAAACGAGGTCTGTCTGTTCAGGACTTTGTGACCCGCGTTACATCATCAACATCTGAACTCTACTGGATCGGTCTGTCGAACTGGCGGACTGGACGGTGGGAGTGGGTCAACGGGAACCAGTACAGTATGGACCGCAGGTACGAACTCTGAGCTCTGATGACTATGTTTCTAAAAGCAGAAGTCGATTTATGGAAGTAGAACTTACATGACTTTACTTCATTTAATTTCCTGGTTTCCAGGCGCTGGTTGCCCGGGCAGCCTGATGGCTGGAGAAGTCGCGGCCCAAGTTATGCAGTCTGCGTTCACCTTGACAGCACTGGACGCCTCAACGACGTGTACTGCGGCACCAAGAGGCGCTACATCTGCCAGAAACACAGCCTGCGCATCTGAGTGAAAACCCAGGAAAACCCAAGTGTTCTGATCTCCTACAGACAGCAAACACATCATAGATTGAATATAAAACATCACAGATCAATAATAATGAACACAAATGACTGTTTTGTCCAATAAAATCTCTCAGTATGAACTACAAATGTATTTTCACACTTCGGGTTCTTTTAATTAATAATTTAATAAACTTCAGTTGCTCCAAAGAATCAACAGTTTAAGACTTTAAAGGAAAAAACATTCTGAGATTTTTTTGCTTCCATATATCTGCTTTCAGACTAGTGGTATAAAATATAAAGTATAAAAATACAGTTTTGTCTTTTTAATGTTTAATTAAAGATATTTACACTGTAAAAACAATGAAACTGCCTATAAATACAGGTGAACTCTGCTATAATACAAATACTTTTACAGCAGAGTGCTGTTATTATTGGATTTCTGTTATTTTAATGTGAATGTTAAAAGTTATAGAAGTGTAATAAAAGTCACTATCTGTGAAATTACAGTAATTATTGCTGTTTACACTGATAAAAACTGTATTTGGACAGTTTACCAATGCTTATACACTGATAAACAACATTTATTCAACTTCCATCATTATACAAGATATCTGTCAGTTAACTAACTAATCCATTAAAATGACTACTATTACTTAATTGTCGCAAATTGTACATAACGTGTAAGTGTATTAATGATGAATGAAATTAGCAGTTCTATGTTCAATCTATTAAATAAACAGTAAATATCTGTGAAAAATATATTTTTTATTTTAACTTTTTATGTATACATTTATTTTTCAAGTAGTAACTTTATGATTATTTAAGTTACAATACAATTTTTCACATTATTTTACATTAGACACGTAAATTCACAGGATATTTTCTTAGTTTTATTACATGTATTGTATTGTATATGTAAAATACAGAAATAATCTGTAAAATAAACAGGCAAACCCTTTAAATGTACATATTGTTTGACAGTGTATAATCTGAAGGCTTTTACGCGGTAACGGATGTGTGTTATAATTTCTGTTCTGGGAATATATGAAAATGTGTTAATTAGTTAATTATATAAAACCTCATTTACATATTTATGCATTATAGAAAAATAATACGAAAAATAATTGTGTAAGTAAACAACTGGGGAAGTTTCATCTGTTATCTGTTAGTTTGTCCTTCCTGGTTGGTAACACATCAGCACACACACACACAGACACACACACACACACACACACACACACACACACACACACTGTTTTCCAGTTCAAAGTGCGTTTCAGTGTGTCAGTGCTTTGGTATTTCGATGGTCAGTGACCCCTCGGCTCAGTCAGACTGTCTGTGAGTCGTCACTGCGAGGAAGAAGAGGAATAAGGAGAAGGAGCAGCAGAAGAAGAGAGCGGACCATCGCCATGACGACAGAATATCACGACAATGCTGAAGATGACAGCAGCTCCTTCTGGAACAAAGGTACCTGTCTGTCTCTACAGCCGTCTGTCTCTACAGCCGTCTGTCTCTACAGCCGTCTGTCTCTACAGCTGTCATTGGTTGAGCACACTCTCTTAACCTCTCTGTCTGTCTGTCTGTCTGTCTGTCTGTCTGTCTGTCTGTCTGTCTGTCTGTCTGTCTGCTGCAGAGCCTGCTCATGTCTCTTTCTCAGGAGTCTCCAGGTTCAGACGCTGGTTGTATCCTGGTCTCACTGCAACGGTCATCCTGATCCTGATCATAGCGCTGGGAGCCAGCAGTGAGCGCACACACACACACACTCTCCTATATATGTATAAACTATACTTTATTGAATGCACTGCTGGGGTGTGATGGAGTTGGATGACAGCAGGTACTTCCTCCACTGTTTCTCATGTTAAAATGTCAGCTGATAAGCAGTCCGACTGAATCAGACAGACAGTTGTTCTGTGCAACCACAAAATAACAACAGACTATTACTGGCAGTTCCTCACAGACACATACTCTCACAAAGCAGCTCATACATTTGTTGTTGTTTTGTTGTTTATTTGTGTGCAGACACGAGGACGTGGAACAGACTGTGGTCAGTGGAGAACAATATGTCCAACCTGACGGAGTCACTGAGCACCGTGCAGCAGCTCACCAAAGGTACCACACCTGTCTGCTCCTTCATAACACACTTTGTTGTTGTTATTGTTGTTGTTGTTGTTGTTGTTGATGATGTAACGGACTGCTGGGTTCCTCTTCCTGTCTCAGACGCAGCTAAAGAAATTCACCGGCTGAAGTTCGCTGTGGAGAGCAACAAGGACCAGCTGACCTCAGGTGTCCAATCAATACCTCAACCAGATTACTAATCAATAATAACAATAATAACAATAATAACAATAACTGAGTTACATTCACACTGTGTGTTCAGTGTCGGAGGCGTTGAAGCAGCTTTCGGCTCTGGACTCCATCAGCAGGACTGTCGCTACGCTTAAATGTTCCCTCGAACGCTATGTCAACAACGGTAGAGTAATGTTGAGACTGTGTCTTAACCTAGCATTCTCAATTGTTATTTTTGATTTCATAAAGGGAACTACATCTGAATTTCAGACAATAAAATAACCTTGAATCCTTCAAACTGAGTTCACTAAAGGATTTAAACTGTGTTGGAGTAATATTTCTTTAAACTTTACATGAACCTCGACAGAAGGTTCTCCTGAGAAACCTGAGCTCATCTACACACATTATGTCTGACTGCAGGAACGAAACTCTGTTACACCAAAGATGCGAACGTTAGCTTTCTGAACGTGTCTGATTACAAATATATCTGTGGGAGAAATCTGGTAACAGAAAACTGTGTCCTTCTCCCTGCTAACCTGTCTCTCTCTCAGGCTCAACAGCGGACGGCTGCTGTCCTCTAAACTGGGAGAGTTTTGGCACCAGCTGTTATTTTTTCAGTAAGGCGCCTTTGGCCTGGGACACTGCCAGAGACTGGTGCAACGGACACGAATCACACCTGGTCATACTCACCACCGACGACGAGTGGGTGAGAAGCTGAATCTGTATCCAGAGGGAACAGCAGAGGACCCAGGGTTGAGCCCTGTGGGACACCGTTACCCACATTTTAAAGGCTTCATTATAAAAATCATCTGTCTGTTTGTCTGGTTCAGGACTTTGTGATCCGTCATGCCTTGGGCGCCTTCTACTGGGTGGGACTGACTGATGAGAGGACAGGGAAGTGGGAGTGGGTCAATCAGACGCCGTACGTCATGAACCGGAGGTGAGCTATTTCCTGCCCGAAATCAGTTTGTACTAATGCGAAAAACACTGCGAGGGTTTTTTATTTGCTTTAATGCTACAGGTACAGGTGTTGGGAATACAAAATAATGTGCTGACAGACTGAGGCTAAAGCTAAAGGTAGGTCATGTCTGGTGTTTTCAGGAGGTGGAAACCCGGTCAGCCTGACAGTTGGACCGGTCACGGTCTCGGCCCTGGTGATGAAGACTGCGCTCATCTTCACAACGACGGACGCCTCAACGACCTGCACTGCTCCAGCAGGATGCGCTACATCTGCCAGAAACACAGCCAGCGCAGCTAAACCGGCTCCGCCCACTGTGACCTGAACAATGATCTGATCCAAGCACACCAGACTGATCAGTTCCTGCTCGTCTCCTGTCCAGTTTATTTAAAATCTGTATTCTGTACCACGGAGCTCTTTGTTCAGACTATTAAAACTCATCAATGAGCTGTCTCTCCTCAATCTGCCCCCCCACCCCCATCGATTCAATGCAGAAGTATAAATGAGGCATAATGTGTTGACAATAAGACAGATATAAAATATGATTGACTCATATTTTACAATGTTCATTCTCTTTTTTTCTGAAAAAACTAAATACAGGAAAATACAGCAATTCAAATATTAAAGTGAGAGAAGAATTTATTCATTAACTGTAATGAAAACTCTCAGTTTATACAACAAGAACATGTCGGTCGACACTCAGAATCAATCTGAAGCTTCTTCCAAAATAAAACAATAAGTATTAACAATAAATCAGAGAAACTAAAACCTTCAGAATATCCTGAATGTTTGTCAGAAGAGGAAATTATGACTTTCACTGCGCAGCAACACATTTCTGTGTTTCTGAATCATTTTAGACGCTTAAATGTTTAAATATTTGGTTCCAATTAAGTATTAACAAGGTTCAAGGGAAGAAAAAGTACAAAGAATTCATTTGTGTTTACGGGAAAAATTACCTCAACCTTGCTACGTGCTAGGCTAATCTATGTTGAAAAGACATTTTGATGATGGTTAAAAGAGACATTTATAGTCACACCTTAAGTTAGTTAATGTTAGTTAAACTCTAGTTAACTATAGTTGTCTTTTTAACATTTATTAGCCTAGCACTTTGCTTAACTAAGTAAACGAAAGGATGAAAGTGGTGTAGCTTAGCCAGCTGGTTAGCACTGTTAATAATCCTGTTATTATTAAATAGGAACCAAAAAGTGTAATTTATTTCTTCTTTAAACACAAAGTTCTTCCCAATATAATATGATACATCATTAGGTGTTACCAAAAAAGAACTACAAATCCCAGAATTCCATTGGGCATACAAAAAACAGCTACAAACTAAACAGTGTCTTTAAATGTAGTCCAATTAAAGAGTTTTAAACTACAACTCCCAGTGTCAGTAAAGTGCATGAACATGTGACCTGGACATTTAAAAACCATAAAATACTTTTTAAATATTACAAATAATTAATTATTTTACAAAAACTTAACAAAACAATGAGTTACAAATCAAACAGTCTGATAGAGGCGTCTCTGGGAGCCCGACACTGAAGAGCAACAGACTCACTGTGACCTTCTGTGTGACTGAACAAGAAAAAGCAGAAAACAAACATCTTCACAGCAGTTCTTTAAGAATCACTATTATTGTGAAAAGCAGCAGAAACACAAATAAGATTTATCTGCCCAGCAAGATACAAATAATAAAATACTCAAATTATTTAAACAGACTACACTAAAAAGAAATTCTGCCTCTCTGTCCACAGTCAGAAGTTGTAAATGTTAAAATGTAAAGCAGTTCATGTGACAGTGAGCATCAGGTGAGCTGCTACAGCTGACAATGTATTGAGCTCCTCCACATTACACACAGTGCTAACAAAGCCCTCCAGTGGTGGAAACACCACAGTACACTCAGCGTTGGCTCCGTGTGTTTCCAGCTAGAGTGCAATGAAGGTTTTACCAACCAAAGCAAATAAATAATAAATAAGCTATAAACTCTATGAACTCAATGATTATGAGTTATATTGTAAACATCATGTAAAGTATGTATCATGTATGTGATTGTACTCATATCTCCATGAATAAATAACACAGAATGTCTGATTACAATAATAAGCATTTGTGTCTATTTCCAGAGACAATAATATAAAGAAAATCAGGCAAAATGCTAACACTGTTTTCATATCTATATACATATGGACTGTAAACAATATCTAATTTATAATGATTCAACAGTCAAAAGCATCTGATCTCTGTATCTGACAGACGAGTAAACCGTCGATTTGAACAGTGGACACACTTTTTATTTGTCAGATATTCGCAGGAAAACATAAACATCAAATAAGATCTCCTCGTCACCGGGACGAAATCATCAGCAGATTGTTTTATTTTCTCTCGTTACCGGTGCATTGTTGCATATGCTAACTATACTAGCAGCTTCCATTAGCTGGTTAGCGTTCCTATTAGCTGCCTGTACCTGGACTGCAAGCTCTAAGTACCCGAGGAGGTTTGTTGAAACCACTAGCACAGGAGCTTTGGACTGCTACATGGTGGGGCAACGGAGCTGGGCTCAGCAGCCTCCAAGTGACCCTGGCCGGAACCAGACACAGCCTCCAACACCATCAGAGGACAGGTGAAGTAACGTTACACATCATCCATCGTATCGATTAGTCTGCCACTATTTGTTTAAGTGAAGTTGGAAGTTATTTATTCCATGTTGTTTCAACAACCAAACTGAGTGATTCAAATATAGATATTTAAATAATTAAATTAATATCATAAATGTTCAGCAACTGGTCAACTATTAGCTTTATCTAACAACTATTAGTTATAATTCTAATAAAATCTTTGGTCAGAGGCCGCCCTCATAAGATCTGAAGAGTTATCTTGCATGTAGCCTGCTGCCAATATGTTAGCAAGGTAGCTAGCTAGCTAAGATTGGTTCATGTGATAGCAGAATATGATGTTACGGTGCGATGCCACACCAAGCAAGAACTTTGGCTTTCTCACTTATTGTTATTTATTGTTATTGTCATATTGACTTACTGGTCAGCTTGAAGAGTTTCCCCTACTTTCATGACCAGTGCAACGTAACCTTTCCATCATTTGTTCTCATCATCATGATCTGTTTCATTACCTATCAAAACATACGGCATCAAAATGGCCTCTGACCATCCACTTATGTGTACCATATTTTATGTGTCATTCAATAAAGAACAGTCTGCGTCCTCAGGCTCAAAGAGATAAATAGATTAGAGTATTTCTAACTTTAGTGGCTTCAGTACAGGTTGCTGTATTCAGGTGTGGTGAGTGCATCATGTTTTCTCACCCTGATGTGTAGTTTGATAGCGTGCAGACACACACTGAGTTTCAGCCTCTTTCTGACCACAGCTCAGTGGTTAAAAGTGAGAGAAGCTGTCAGGCACACAGCTACAAAATCAGCTCCTGTTCACTTCCTCCAACTGAACTGTTGTTTACCTGCACAGAGATCCAGCTTTTACTCTGAAATTCATCATGAAGTAATTTTATAGTGAATCTCTGACAGCTGCTAATAAACAGCTGGAATCTTAATCTCTAAAAAGCAGTTTAACTGTCAGTGAATGCATCATATTCCTGTTCTTATTTACATTCTGTGTCAGGTGTTGCTTTACTTTTCATCTCAGAGTTTTATTTTGTTTTCTGACTCTTTTCACTTCCTGTTATGGTTCAGAGCCTCGTTTTAAAAGTCAATTTATCTGCTTTATTCTAACTAAATGACTCAACTTTGCCACCTTCAGTCAGAGGAAACCACAACACTGCCAGTCACAGGAAGGAGGAGGGTTTTAGTCAATGCGACGGTGAAGTGATCAAAGTATAGATCTCATATAACAAGTGTTAGGATGGAGGGAACATCTCTACTGTGGCTGTTCTGTAAGTACACCCTGGGGGAGGTTTCTGTCTGTCATACAATGTCATTACTGATTGAGTTTTTACATTACCTTCCTGTCTGTCTAAGGACCCAGTCTGCAGGTTTTGGTTCCAGGATCACATCGGCTAATGAGGTCGTTACTCTGAGACCAACTGATGATGTTCAGCCAACAGTTTTATATTTCCTAGTGTACCACTGTTGTGTCTTAAAGGGGCCAATTTGACTCAAGTTAAATTTACTGCTCGTATTAGCTTAGTTAGGGTTATAATGATTTTGAGTTAGGGCACTTGCACCTTTTGTGGTCCAATTGAGGCACTGGATGCACTCTTCTCTGATGCAGACTGGCAGGAAACATTTAGTTGGAGATGGTGTAGGGTGTAAATTACAGAGTTGGAGCTGGCTCATTTTAACAAGACACATAAACAGGGCACAACCGAATCAACATAAGTCTGTGTTCACTTTTCTGATTTCTGGATGTGAAACCTCAAACCAACCTTATAGTGTAATTTTTCTTTAGTTTTGACGTCACTGCTGAGCTGCACCACAAACCAAGGTTAGTTTCTCTCTCCCTTTAAAAGTGTCCTGCAGTTTGTTGCTTCAGTGCAGTCGTTACCTGAGCAAAACATGTTTTTCTTGAGCTGAGTTCAGTGGTTATAAAAGGTGATACCTCTCAGGGGTAATTTAGTTTAATATTAACATATCACCACATCTTCCAGCTCGTCTGACTGTGAGTCCAGGCAGCTTTCAGATGTTTGAAGGACAGTTTGTCTCTCTGAGCTGTGAGGAGGACGACAGGTCTGCTGGAT
>JAGRRF010012759.1:826871-841979 GCA_019097615.1 Morone chrysops
GCTGCAGTTCCTCTAATGACTACTAGATGCACTGTACAACCATGACTTCTACAAAAAAAAAAACGTTGTATGCTCTGCGGCTGTTGTTTTGCCAGGTTGTTGTAGGGATATTAAGGTTACTTGGGTGTATTATTTGTTTGTAGCAGTCATACAAGTAGCACTATAATAATTTATTTGATGATTGTCTGTCAGGTTTGGGCACAGAGAAAGCACTGGTGAAAGTTACAAATGATCTTTTCATTGCCTCAGACAAAGGACTCATTTCTGTACTTGTCTTTTTAGATCTCAGTGCCGCATTTGACCAGCTGGTCTTTCACCACTGTCCTGTTTTTCCGCAAATTTGACCAATTACTGTTGTTTTAAAGCATTGTTTTTCTAAACATTGAGCCATATGTCACCAAACTCACTTCTTGTTTCCTGTTGACAAGATGCAGACATGTGCAGACGTAAACGTCTTGCAATTTTATTTTTACAGGAACAAGTTGCCTTCAAATTTGAATGAATTATACAAAATAATCGCTAATTTTTTTTTCATGAAAGTTTTCATATTTCATTGCAAAAAGAAGAAATTCCTCAAAACATGCACATACATTTGATGCATGACTGATGTTTCTACTCACCTCTGAGAAACAGCCAGCTGGGTGGAGACTCATGACCGCCGATGTGACACTTGTAGAGGCCTTCATCAAACGCGGAAACATTGTTTATGGTCATGTGACCTGTAGGCTCAGTCCTGATGAGGGAGCCATCTTTATAGAAAGCAGCTGTGAGGTTGGAGGGAGGGCTCTTTGTTTTACAGTGCAGAGTGACATCATCTCCCTCCATCACAGGGAGGACAGGACTCTGCAGGATCACTGGTCCATCTGAACACAGAGACAAACTACAGCATTGCATCCATATACACACATATATCTGAACATGGAGAAAGTTGGAAAATGTATCTACAACTAGAGTGTTAGATCAATGGCTGGTTAATGTCAGGGAGGGTGCTGCTTTTAACAAAGGATCTTATTGTTTCTGGGTTACATTAATTATCTGAAACAGTCAATGCTTATTATGAGAACCTTGTCTGTCTCTAAAAAAGTTTGGTCTACATGAATAATATTTTATAATCTGTATTAAATATACCTGCATGATTCACATTAAATTAAATTAAATATTAAAACAATTTTTTTGTCTTTACCTAGTTTGGGGAGTAGTGTGATAGTTTTCTTCATTAGTAAATGATTCTATGATCACATTTGTTTATTGAGGAATGCTTTATGATATCAGTAAGCCATCAGGACCTGGTGACTTCTTATTCTGTTATTCTACTATTGCTACATCAGCATCAAGTGTGTTTTGTTCTTCCACACTTAATTTAGGCATTTCTTTATTTATTAACATATTTCTTTGCATGTATGTTGTCAGAACATCTCTGTTTTAATTACCTGGTTACATTTTTTAATTTGCCAATGTGAGAAATGTGCTTGTCTTGTCTCCAAATTCATAGTTAGTGAATTTAAGGGTTTCTGTAATGTGCAATGTATCTGCTCACATTCATTCAAGTATCTATGTGGGTATTTATAAATACTATAAACTCTGGGTCTTTCAGTGAATATGGCAGAAATCTCTTTATATTATTTGTCTCTTAGGATAAACTAACAGCGTCCCCATCATAAGCATATTCTAGACATATTAATTCTAAAGTATGTGTACATCCTTGTAATGTGAATGTTTATATGCCATATGTCACAGACACAGCAAAGTCTTTGTGTTGGCAGTTTGTGTTTCTTTGGTAACGGCCTTTGTCATGATAATTGCACCTCCACCGAGCTGAATCATCATACAAACCCTGATTCACTTCCTTTTATTGTCATCAGTTCCCCTTAAAACAATTTATGTGAATCACTGAAATGTTGTGTCAGTCAACGGCAGATATGTTTTGGACTATGCCTATGTCGACTCCACATGTTGTAAGAGTTTGTTTTATTTAATAACTAGCACTGACTGATATATCATATTGAATGAGATGTCAAATCTGTGGTCAGCTCAATACATGGGCTGAAACAGGAAGTGGAAGAGGAAGTAGGCAGGCACAGTGTAATGTAATTTTATGGATCTTACCAGTGACAGTGATGTTTATGCCATTGCTGCTGTCTCCGTTTTTAGATTCACACCAGTACACGCCACTGTCGGGTGTTTTCGCCGTCTTAATCTCGCAGGCAGAGAAAGTGGCGAAGCCCCAGCCGGATCCACACTGCGACATAAATTTTTCCAAACTGTGAACACATCATCACAGTTAATTGAACTGTTTGAATTAAACCTGAAGAGACAATCCGATGTTAGTCATATCATCAAAAAAAGAATCAGACACACACATTGGTTTCTTGCTTGTTCAAGTGATCAATCTTAAAGTTGCAGTCCAGCGTCTGAGGAATGTTGGGGCTTTGATGCGTCAGTTGAATGACTGAGAGCATACTAAATGTAAAGCGTACAAACCAGTGGAGGATTTGGAGAACGATCGTCAGGAATCTAAAGTGTGCCAGGTTTATTGGTGACAGAGTGAAACCCAAAAACTGCACCTTGTGTATCGCCACACGTTCCATTCACCAGGGCCAAACTGCTCACAGCTCACAGAGATCTTCTCATAATTGAAATGTTGAGACTTGCTGGGAGAGATGACCACAGAGGCTGGAAGAGACAGAAACAGATTTTTATTTTGTTTATAACTTTTGCAGCATAAAAATCTGTGTATTAGTTTTGAGCTGCTAATGGACAGTCTGTCCGTCCACCGCTGTGTTCCAGACTGAAATATCTCAACAACTATTAAATGGATGGTCACAAAATCTGGTTCAGGCATGACTATATATAAATGTCTCTCTTTGAACCATCTTCAAAATGCGTTTGTCTTTTCAACATAGATTAGCCTAGCACGTAGCATATCTAAGTACAGAAAAGGAGGATGTTGACCCAGGCTTGCTCAACTGCTATTGGAGCACATAGCAAAAAGACAAGGACATAACAAACAAAAACAAAGAGCACAGGCAGGATGTGAACCTGGTCTGTCAGAGTCCAGGGCCCATATATATGAACAATGTGAAGGCACAAGCATCATTCACACCCACTTCTCACAAGTGGTATTTATAAAAAAAGAGGAAGTGTGCAGCTCTCACTGCTTCACACCAACTTTGCAGTCTACACACTCGTCTGTGAACTGTCAATCAAACTTCATTGTGATGATTTACTTTTGTGTGATCAGCTTGATTAAGATCAGCTTAAATGTTTTCATTTTATTCTCTGTTGGTCCTTTCATTGACGTCTGCTTATTTCTGTACGCACAGTCTGGCCCCTGAACTTTGTACATCCTCCCTGATCCTTCCTGTGCGCCCCAAACATGTAGTTCAACTGGAAAGAAAAAGTAAGTTTATAAGTTATGATCGTGGCAGCCATTACATTCCTTTGAAAACATATTTGGCAGGGACCTTCTTGCATCTCTCTGTTTAGTTTTCAGTCGTCTCTCTTCCCTCTCCGGCTAATAAAGGCGTCAAATATGGTAAAATTACAGGCATTTTCCAAGAACGTGCCATTCTTCCTCATCAGTCTTTATAAGCAGCTCACTTGCCCTCTCTTCCCTTTGCCAGGTCATTACATTGTCTTCCAGCCACCTGGACCAGAGTTCCTGTTCCTGATTTTCTCATGCATACAAGCCAAAATGGACCCAGCAGATCCAGTGTTTTCCATGGACCAATTAAATGAGGCAACTATGCCTTCAAATCTACCACAACCAATAGAGCAGAAGGACTTGTGCTGCAATGCATTACAAGGCGGAGGTTGATAATTTCTGAGTGGGTATCACGACTTCTGATCTGAACACATCCCAGTGAACAAAAGGAACAGAGGACTCATTAAAAGTTTAATGAGAAGGTAATTCTGCTTTCTGTTCTCTTTGTGTGCCATCATCTTCCCTACTTAAAAATTCCGACTTGAATGAACGTTGCATTGCACTTTTCTGTGTCTTAAGCAGTTTTTTTTTAGTACAACATATTGCAGCATCAGCTGAGCGCATTGTTTATTGCTGCTCCAAAGCCAGGATGAATGGGGACAGTTGTGTCAGGAGGGGGATTTGGCATAAAAAGCAGATGCAACATTGAATATGCAGATCATCACCACTATGGAGTGACCCCTATGGACGGAAAGCAGCCAAAAGACTAGAAGACACAAGTAGTTTACAGGAATTGTGAATGATGTTTTGTTGACCTTTGCTGCCACCTCCCCCATTATAGGAGACTTCCTCGCATCATAATCACGAAAACCACTAGGGACCGCTGGCAGCTGAACTTAAAGGTGTTGTTTGGAGGTGTTTACTGAAATAACTGATGCAAGAGGACAGACCTAATCTGCAATGACAGGACAGGAAGCAGTGGGGCGGCGGGGGGCCGGCAGGCACACATCAGCGTTCACCAGATTATTTACAGATAATACAGAATATATCAATCTGTAATATATATAATAGATTAAGATAAAATGAGCCCCATCTTTACCATTTGCAACATTAAGGTGATGTCCTCATTAATGCGTTAATGGTTATAATCCAATATTATACATTAATCTGAAATGGAGCATTCTGCATAATGAGTAGGCACTACTTTTACTTAAGTAAACATATTTCTCCTCTGATCCCAGAACATTACAGCAATAATTAAATTATGTTATGTACATGAAGCTTGAAACTTACGACGACTTTGGACGAAGGTCCTGCAGATTCTCAGCAACACTGAAACAACAGTCATAGTCAGACTACTGTGTGTGTGTGTGTGTGTGTGCACAAACAATCATTTGACCAAATCAAACATTTAAATATTCAGCTCTATCAATTACTGGTAACTGTATAGTGGGGCAGGTAGATGGAAATATTCATAACAATAGTACATTTTGCGATTAAAGCAACACATTTAACACAGATGTGGGTTTATAAGTTATGATATCGGAGCGTTGCAAATTCATCCTCTTTCAAAATGGCCACCGAATACATAAAGTATATTCTGAAATATTGCAAAGACTGATTTTATGACTCTTATAGATGCGAAGGTGTGTTCCAGCTCATTAGATTAGATGTATTTATTTGTCTAAGGACACTTTTTAAAAGCTTAACCTGAGAAAAACATTAAAATTAAAAGGTGCACTGTCACCTCAGGGTCAAATGTCTCCCTTGCCTGCAGGCTAGAATGACAATTGACTACACAATGGCAAGATCTTTCCATCAATGCATTTCTCTTTAGCGTCACAACTGACAGAGATCAGAACTTTTTATATTCATATATATTATTTAGGGATGCACCAATACCACTTGTTTCCAACCAAGTACAAGTATTTACATTTGGGTTCTTGCCGATGCAGAGTACTGATATGAGTACTAAATAATACCATTGCAGTTCTAACAGTGACTTAAAAAAGATGTTTTTATACTCACCATGTATTCCTCACATTGACTGCAACAAATTAAATATCAATAACGTTGTTGTAACAGTTGCTTTAAATTGTTTCTCCTCGGCCTATCTGCGCAGCTAACGAGAGATTATCGGAGTAGTTTTATACAAGATTACAAGTACAAGTACAGCTCAGTATCAGACTGGTTCTTGATACTTGCATCAGTGCATCTTTAATATTTTTATTTTAAACACGTATATATAGTCCTATAGTATAGAAAACAGTGGTCAGGCTTCAGTATCATACTGAGGTAAATTAAAAACCCGTAACTTTGTGTAATCTTTGTCACACTCCCTTTCACACAGACACAGCTATGCAAATGTTATGGTACTTTGCACTTGCAGCTCTGAACACAACCTTTAATACACTTGCGTGCTACAAGCTCATTGCAGGCTTTGGATGCCTCTGCCGGGGTGGTCCAGTGAGGTTCATCCAGACCTTCATCGGTCTCAGTCCAACCCTGGAGAGTTGGTGACGGTAACACAGGTGACAGCAGTAATGCCAGTCCCGAAACTCAGCCGTGAAAAAGGTCTATACACAGAACTGACAGTGGTTGCTAAGAAACGTGTGAGGAATAATAATAATCCATGAATCATTATTAACTCCTAATGGAGGAGTATTTAGTAGATAATGGTGATTTACTAGAGAGCTGACTGGGAGATACTGTATGAATGAATGATCAGGGAATGATTACTTCATACACTTACTGTGAATCAACGCACGTCGTTCTTAATTGAGCAGTAAGTATTAAAGATTTTTAAATTACGTTAAGTGATACATTCTACTAGATAGTTACTAGTTATCCTTTATTACTAAGTAAGTCAATTTAAAAAAAAGTTGAATGAAAATACGTCTCTATTACTGCCTGAAATGCTGAATTAACAATGTTATTTTTAAGTTTTTACTACTTACGGAAGAAAAGCAGAGTTGCCTTCATTGTGTCTGCAGGTTGAAGCGTCACTGACCGTCTGGTAGCAAGTGTGGTAGACTACATCCTGTTAAATCAACCACAGTGAGGGCGGGAGGGGGTGTGAGCACAGCACATGGCAGAGTAGAACGTATATTTTTATCCAACTTAGTTCTGACATTCATATGTTAATATTTGATTGCATGTTTTCATTTTTCATTTTCAGTTGTTTTAATTATCATGTGTCATATATTTGCTGTTTTGCTGTTCACCTGTTCATGTCCACAAAGAGACACTGAAAAAAAGGCTTACATCCTGTTTATTTGAAAGTGGAGTCATGATCTTTCACCACAGATAGCTGTGTGAAGGCGCTTCAGTAAAGATAATTGTTACAATAAATCCACCTCAGAGTTCTTTAGAAATATAGAAATAAATCCTTATACTGCGACATAGTTCATGAACATTCAATACTTTTTAAACCTTGTATCAGTCACTACTTCTTTTAAAGACAACATTCTACATTTCTGGAAATATTTTATTCTCTTTTGTGTTCTTGTGTTTGTACAACTGTTACTTACTCCCAAGTTGTCAAATACTTATACTTGGTCACGTTTGCTGTACGCTGTTGGTAACCCTCGCCTGCCGTCGAAGTCAGGGGACGTACTATAAAGAGCCAGAAAGTCTGCATATTGAGGTGGTCGGTTGTTGGTGTCCCGTGTGAAACCAAAAGTCAACAATCAAATAATCTACGTACCTTTTCCTAATCCGTTTTTTTTTCCAAAAACTTGCAAACGTTACACAACATTAAGTTAGTTGTTACCTGTAAGCAGGTTTTAACAACCTTTGTGGTAGTGTTGAGTAAATGATTCAGAAGCTCCAATCATTCTATAGTTGGGTTTCTGTATGTATGTGGGAGCCAATAAGAAGGGGTCTGAGCTCCTGTGAAAGCAGTAAAATCATAAATCTATGGGGGCCGATAATATATTACAAACAATGTTTTTATTTTTTTTACTATTTTAATCACAAATATGCATTTTCAGTTGAATTATTATTATTTATTTTGTATTGACTGCTTGTTTTCTATTGGATTTACGACTCGCAAAAACCAATGCATCCTCCAACCAGTGGAGCACTACATAGGGTACTGTGCGTTCTCGCTTTGAGTGATGGCAGTTGGCATATTCAAGGCTGGTTGCAATGTATGTTCGAGACTCCCACAAAGCTCAGATTATAACTCGAACATTGTCTATAGTACTTCTGTTACTGGAATAAAAAGTAGTGTTACTGCAGCTACTGCAACACCACTGCTTTTACTGTAATAACAGCATTGTTAGTGTCTCTAAAGTGTCCGACTCTGCGGTTACTTGGCTGCACATTGGTCTGAGGAGGAAGAAATGAAAACGTATGATACAAGTTACAGACAGGAAACACTCAAAGGCAGATCTCTACTGAAGATTGTATCACAATGTAGTCTGTCACATAATGACACTTTTAATTCTGTTTCCTCTTTATTGAGAATTTATTATTGCACTTGGTTTACCTGACATTGCTGTGAAAATGTGCTGTGAAGAATTCATGTGTGAAAAAATAAAGTGACACTATCAACAGCTCTATTATCTCTCTCACACCTTTAATCTTCCTATAATATCACTGGTAGCACCCTCTCCTGCCTAAGGTCAAATCTTACGAATAGGTCGGCAACAACTGCTCCTCCTCCTGAGGCGTCCCCAGTCTCCTCTTTCGCCCTGATCAATGCTTTTATCATATCCAGAATTGACCACTGCGATGGCATTTTTATGGCACATCATCCAAAGTCCTGAATAACTCAATCCAGTTATACCCAGAACTATGCTGCTTGCCTTCTCCATAACTACCCCCTACCACCCGAGACTGTCCACGTTCAAATCACTAATCACAAAACCCATCTTTTCAGAAGTCATTGACTGTTGTGTGTTTTATGTTAGCTAACAATGAATATAGATGATCTAGCTAACTAGCTAGCTAATGATTACTATAGATTAGTTAGCTAGCATTTCGCTGACATTAGTTAAGATGTGACTATATATACTGTATGTTGTTTTTACCTTTTAATCTCCTTCAACTTTGGTTGACATGTAATACTAAAATAAACTAAATCAAGTGTAATCATTTTTACTTATTTTTATACTTTTGATACAGTAAATATCTCTTAGTGTCTAACTTTATTATGTTATGTTTTATACTAACTAAGGTAATACTTACCTAACTGACTTCTTGTAGTCATAGCAGTAAATGACACAACAAGTGTTGAGCTTTCTTGTTTTACTATTATATCATATAATTGTATCCGTCATATACAGCCGAGGTAATGCAAAGACATAAAAAAACACATCTGCAACTATAGAAGGTTAACTTAAGATGTATAATATATAGCTTTCTGTTGATTGTCCAATCAGATGACTCATAACTTGCTCTCAAGGGTTACAGTGTCTTTCTTGACCAATCCCATTGCTGCTTGGAGCTATGGCTTCGCCTTCTGCATCATCTGCTGAGAAAAAGATCAAAAGTGTCAGTAAATATAATACTAATTATTAATATAAATATATGAGCTATCTATCGATCTATAAGGGTAGGGTTAAGGGAGGGTCCTTACAAGTATAGATAGACAAATGTGTGGTGTGTGCTGACCTTTGACCTGCCGGGTCAGCAAACGTGGTCCTGCCAGTCCAATACCCAGAGCTCCAATAGGCGCTGTGGTCAGGATGGCTAACACGGCTAACGTTAACACGTCCAAACCGAACTTAATTAAGGTCTTGTCCCCCTCCTCCCTCGCCATGTCTAACGCCTTGGAGCCAATAGCAGCCTGACACAAGATAAACAGATAAACACAAGTTGGACAAACAACTGAAAGCCTATGAGCATGGAGATTCATGTAGTCTCTGAGGAGGTTCTGCAGGTCCTTTATAAGGTTCTAGAGGTAACTTAATAAATGGTAAGCGGTTCTAGTGGTCCCTAGGTGGCTCTAGGTGGCATTTGGGTGGTTATAGGAATCCTTTATATGGTTCTAGGGGTCTAATAGAGGTTTTAGAGGTCGTTTAGGAAGTTCTAGCAGTCAATAAGGAGGTTCTACAAGTCCATTGGGTTGTTAGACATCAATTAAAGGCTCCTAGCAGTCAAAGGTGGTTAGGTGGTTCTTCTGGTCCCTGATGAGGTTTTAGGGGCCATTGAAAAGGTTCTAGAGGTCCTTTGGGTTATAAGTCATTTTTTAAAGGCTCCTAGTGGTCACAGAAGAGGTTTTAGGGGTCGTTCAGGTGGTTCTTGTTAGTGCTAAGGTTCTTTATCACACACACAGACCTGTACGGTGGCTTTAGGCAGCCAGGCCACAGAAATGAAGATTTTCTCCTTCAGATTAAATCCTCCAAAATGAACCAGCAGGAAGGTGACAAGCAGGCGGATCACCAGACCGATGCTGATACAAGCCAGACCCAAACCTGAACACAGAGAGCCAACAAAGAGAATGTAAAATATGTGTTTGATACCTGGTCCATTTGGTTCCTGGTTGTTTTGGCACTTACCTACTGTACTGGGGCTGAGGGTTGCTATGGTGATCTCTGCTCCAATCAGACCAAAGAGCAGCGGCTGAAACACATCCCACGACCGGCCCACCATGGCTGCCACTGGGGCCTGGACATACAGATGAACATTAAACTCAAACAGCCCAGAATCAGTTGTGTGGACAGGTGTTTAATTCAGATTAAAGTTGTTACCTTGTCGGCCTTCCAGCCCAGAGCAGCCAGAAAGGCCAGCACCAGTGTACAGAGACCACCAGCTCCGGCAAAACCAATAACATGACTGAAGAAGACAGAAAATATGGACAGACCCAACAACATGAGAGTCCTCCTCAGAACAAGGTCCTCCTGCAGGGAGACAGATTAAAGAGTTAATTCAATCACATTTAAAGTTTATAAGAACACAAAATCCAACCACAGTCTCACCTGGTCTTTGCTGGGGAAGCAGTACAAGAACAGACCCAGGATCAGCCCGGCTATGACCCCTCCCACCACCTCCAGCAGACCCTTCAGTATGTTCATCCACGTAGAACCTGCAGGGCAAACACAGCATGAAAGAACTGAACCGAAGTGGAACCGAAAGGAACAGAATAAAATAACAGACCTGTAGAGAATGCGATTCCCAGACAGGTAGAAAACCCAGTTATGGCCAGAATATCATCAAAACTCCCAGCAGCCATCAGCAGGGTGGGGATCCCCTGAACAACACAGAACATTAGTAGAACGTTAATAGAGCATACAGAATTACAATAAATAAGTTATTAGAGTCCTACTGGAGATTCTAGTGGTAACTGAAGAGGTTCTACATTTCCTTTAAGAGGTTCTAGTCGGCCTTTATGACATCAATGACAAGGAACACTGAAACTGTTCTTGATGCTCGTGGTGGAACAACATCATCCAACACATATTATTATCATTTATAAAGCAGGTTCTAAAAGCCCTTTACGTAATTCTAGTGGTCATTGAGGGGGTTCTAGCAGTTCTTTAGGTTTATATATTTTTAGTTACTGAGGAAGTGTTCTTTGAGGAAGTCTTTAGGGTGGTTCTAGTAGTCATTAAGAAGGGTTTAAGGGTTCTATAGGAGGTTTTAGATGGTTCTAGAGGCTCTTTAGAAGGTCTTTGTGATTACTGAAAAGGTTTAATGGCTTTAGGAGGTTCTTGTCATCACCGAAAAGGGTCAGGTGCTTTTCTAGGTTTTTCTGGTCATCAAAGAGGTTCTTGTGGCCAGTGAGAAGGTTCTGTGAGTCTTACAGGTGGTTCTGATGTGTCTTGATCACAGTAATGTTTACAGCTGATGGTTTACCTTCTCCACTCCGTATCCTTCTCTCTGCAGGAGCAACATGGAGGGAACCACAACTGCCGGAGACACTGCAGCCAGGACAAATCTACACACACACACACACACACACACAGTCACTGTATTGTTTTTCAGTACAATCTCACAGATACAGAAAGCTGTTCTTTCCATGTATCTATTCATGATGAAGTGTGTGTTTTACCCCAGTATGAAGCCCCAGACCCACGGCAGACCCAGCAGGAAGTGAGAAACCACAGCAACGATGCAGGCCTCCACCACACAGGGGCCGATCGCGAGACGCACACACACCGCCTTCAGACGCCTCAGTGCCTGCACACACACACATTTCATTATGAGGTATGTGCAGTTTATTTTACTGTGTGTGTGTGATTGTGTGTGTGTGTGTGCGTACTCACCGAGGGGTCGAGACCCAGTCCGGCTCTGGTCAGGATGATTGCGAGGGCGATGTTCCTCAGAGCTGCAGACCAGTGAGTGTTGATGTAGACGGCGTCCGTTATGTAGGGAACATTACGCAGCAGAAGGCCGGCCAGCAGCATACCTACAGGATGTACAGACATTTAAAACCTCACTCAGTCGTGTTCACGTTTTATAACAGTTAGAGTTAGGGTTCAGGATAGGTCGTACCAAGCAGTGGAGGGAAGGGAGGCAGCGTGGGCAGTTGGATCATTCCCACGAGCTTCCCTCCAAGCACGGCGCAGATGAAGAGGATGACAATGCCAAACAGGTTCCCTCCAGGTAAACACTGACTTCCTGTGATGGACCAAACAACTCCGAACAGCAGAGCGAACAGACACACTGCACACAGACACAAACACACACACATACACACACACACACACACAGGTTAATACACACAGTGTCTAAAGTGTTCACCTGTTGTAGCTGAGCAACGGTGGCCATTTTATGTTTGACATTTTGGTGTTTTTATGTCAGTAGTTTGAGGGACTATGTGTGTATTAATGTATTGACACACACACAGAGACACGCACACAGAGACACACTCAGGTACCTTTAGTGATGACCAGGCTGAAGAGTCCATGAGGTCGAGGACATCGGTCCTTCAGGCTGATACAAGACGAACAGCAGGAGGACGAGTCGGACGCTGCCATCTTCATCCAAACACACACACACACACACACACACACACACACACAGTATGTATATTTATATATGTAAACACACAGAGAGTTCTTCCCCTTTGAAAGTGAGTATTTATACATTTATTTAAATATACAGTAATATTTATGATCGTTATACAACCCTCTGGTTTCACACTGACTTAACCATCAACATCCCTGACAACTTCAGCAACAACAACAGAGAACAACTTTAATAACAACAATACTGAGGACAACTTTACATTGCCATAAAACGTGATTAGCGGGTTAGCTGGCTACCTTAAGGCTAAATCCAGACCTTTCAGTCTCATGAAATTTTAATCAATGCAGATGCAGATCACCATGCTGGTCAGAGCAGGATCAGAGTAGGTTACTGGAGCAGTGATCCTTTGTGTACTGTCTCTGTACTGTTTCTGGCTCTTAGTTTCAGTGAGAGGAAGTCTTATTGCAGCAGCACACAGAGACACTTCCTGTTTCAGCATCAGAGGAAGGTCTGCTACACTCCTACTGACTCATAACTCACTCAAATGTAAACACACACACACACACACACACGATGCATACTGCAGATACTCTTCCATAAATCACAGTAAAACAGGCTTCAGAACCTGCCTGAAAAATATCATGTTTTTAACTTTTCTGCAGTATCGCAGTGATCCAGTGACAGTTGTCTGTACATCTGTGAGTTCACTGCAAACAGGAGCTGCTGACACATAATTCAGCTTTTAAGTTTGACAAAATGTAAACAAATACAGAGAAACACGGCAGAACCATACAGTCTGGTGGTAAAAGACATGGTGGAGACCAGAGGAGCTGTTAAAGCAGCAGATTATCAGCTGCCAACATACTTGTTAATGTCTGTGATTGGTTGTTTCTTACAAACTGGATTAACACACATGATAGTGTGACCACACGGACCCTCGTTTCTATTAATAGCTGACCTTTCTGTGTGTGTGTGTGTTGACAAACACTCACCCCGGCGGTGTCGTCCAGTTCGTCCGTCTTCCTCCGCGGCAGGACGGTGATCTCTCTCTCCTCCTGACCGACCTGAACTTTACTCCCTCGCTTTACCACAGACAGGTGTGTGTGTGTGTGTGTGAGAGAGAGAGAGAGAGAGAGAGAGAGAGAGAGAGAGAGAGAGAGACAGAGAGATACAGACAGAGAGTGTGTTCAAATTAGTCATTAAAAAAGAAACATGTAGAGTGTGTAAAAGAGAGAGAGAGAGAGACATAGACAGTGAATGAGGTTTTGCACTTTGTCCATCACAGCGGTCTATGCTCTGATATGTGTGTGTGTGTGTGTGTGTGTGTGTGTGTGCGGGCTGTTGCTGTCTTTGTGAAGACCAATTTCAGTTCTGGACAATTGTAGTCAGTGTGTGAACTATACCACAGCTCACTTTTTCAACTTTTGAGAGTGGTGGGGGATCAGCAGTCAGTCAGCTGACTATAAAACAGAGAAATTAATAATGGTGATTCACAGACTGACTGGGACTCACTGGGAACATTTATTTAATATATATTATATTCTTTATTAAAGTGAATTACGCACAAATCATACATCAGTAGTAGCTTTGATGATGAAGAAAAATAGAAATGCATGGCAATAATAGCATATTGTCAGTATTTAAGAGACCCCACAATTTCACAAATCATGTTTCAGGGGAGCTCATGTCTTATTAAGAGTAGCCGAGCTGCCCCTGTAGTTCACACCCAGACCGTAGTGAGGGCGTTACTGCAGAGTACAGTAACAGAACTGACCATTTATTACATTTTGATTTATAAAGCGATACTGGGTAAACTTCCAGCAGATCTCTGTAACCTGCTCTGTCTCTGGTACTTTGTCTTTTTTTTCTAATACACCCGGTTCTGACAGACGTTCTCACTGTGCATCGTGGTTATGGAGTAATATGCAAAAATGAATGAATTTAAGTGCAAGACTGTGGTGACGGAAGTATGCGGTTGTTTTAGACCATTGTGTTTTATTCTGTTATTCTGTTTTATTTGGAGAATAAAAACACTGGAAGACGGATTAAACAGCCGGCCGTCATAGGAAGTTGAGGGTGAGGTGGTGTTGACCTGAACTGTTCACATGAAAAGTGTCTATTCTTGTGTAAAGAATGAAAAAGGAACATTACCTCAGCCCATAACCTTACTCTTACATTCAGGCGTTTATACACTAATGAAAACATACCTATGAATATTTTATTAAATTTCTGACAATAGATCCTGTAAACCAGTAATTGTGTGCCTAATTGGTGCAAACTGATTGATTATTGACAATCTAACACTGATCCTGGACGTAGTAGGACTGTATAAAGTTACTAAGTAATGTGTTACAGACTGGACAACATGTCCCCATAAACCACCATGTCTCCACTTGCCAGATGTAAAGTCAAATTCAGTCACACAGCCAGATTACATTACATAGATACATATTTTATGATAATCTTAATTTTTAGAGTTAAATTAGGTAAGATTTCTAATATCACACACACACACACTGACTGTTTGTGCATTCCTTGTTTTTTCCCAGCCTCCTTAGTTTGTCCTTCCTCTTTTTTTCCATCCATCATTCTCTCTCTCGCCGTCTCTTTCTGTCGTTAATCATCATATTTTGGTATATTGGTATTTAGTGGTGGGACATTTTAGAGCAAAGCACTTCCTTTTCTCTACTTAGATATGCCACATGCTAGGGGGGTAGTATTTGCATGCAGTCATAACGAAGTTTGGATTTGGAGAAACATTCTGC
>JAGRRF010012759.1:1025336-1037891 GCA_019097615.1 Morone chrysops
TTATTGATCCTGCAGAGAAACAAGTTCACTGCTGCCACAACAAGAGTCCAAACACAGAAATAAATATAAACATAACAAAACAACTGATAGTTGTCAATGGATTCTGTTCAGACTCAAACATTTATCGATCTAGAGGATTTCAAAGATATCTTCTCTGTGGTTTGTTTCCATAGCCGGTCTGCTCCAACTGAGACTGCTGTTTTTATCATCTATGTCTGTGAATTAAGGATTTATTTCCACCAAACCAGAGTTGTTGATTGTTGGAAACACTAACAGAGATGATTTTGGAGAGTTTAATCTTGTTTCTGTCCCTTTTGAATTGTATGTTATGAGGTAAAATAATGTTGTTAGGGTTAGGGTTAATGGAGTCTGTTGAGCTGTAGTGCTTATTTTTTTGGTCAGAGATGCTGTTGCTCCAATGTGCCATCTAGTGGCAGTGAGTTTCATATATGTAACATTTAACATAAACGATAGGAAACAAAATAAATGAAAGTACTGGGAGTCTCTGGGGACCAGTTATAGGCCAGCTGGACATCAGTGGTTGGACTGGTTGAAGGTGTGAAGGTCTACCTCAGTGAAGAGTAGACGACCTCTGGTTCTGCTGGAAACTCTGAACACAAACAAACAAACTCAATGAGAAACAACACACAACAGCTTCTACACTGACGACCAGGAGCTACTGACGAGTTTCAATCTAACAGGTTAGAAAAAAATATAATTGGTTGCAAGGAAACATCTGTAACATTGTCCAATCAAGAGGAATTAACCATGTAAACAAGAAGTCACTGTAGTGTCACAAGCTGTAATACGTCTTTGTCAGTCTGTACAGGGCCAAATCAAAACAGGAACTTCCAGGTTATATTCCAGAAGTGAGAAAACATCATTCAAAATCTTATTGACCATTCTAACAACATTAATAACTAAGAATCCAGTAAGGCACGAGACTTCGTGTTTAGTTAAGATGATGGTTTAAATAAAGAACCTCTAGCATTCCCCACAGGAAGACAGCTTTACCTCTTGTCCTGTTTGGTCTCTTGTCTTTGATGACTATTTGTCCATAGCTGACATCTTCTGCTCCTCTCACTGCTGAGAAAACTGCAGCTGGATCACTCTCTGCAAAACAACATACAACTATCTTAAACCTGCATTCTTTCTCATGTCCAGCAGGAGGCAGCTCCTCTTCTTCCATACAGCATGATGTTCATTTAGTAAGTTATGATCCCATTTAGAGTGAAATAGACCATAAAGTAGGGCATGCTTTAGGGCAGCCGGCTCATACTCTGCTGTGGGTTTGGTGGGAGGGGTTAGCGGAGTAATACATGTGGCAAACATGAAAGGTTTTCTATGTTCAAGTTACCTACTGCTGAAGCAGGTGCTTCTGATGACTTCAAAAGCTGTAAATTTACTGGCCACCTCATTTCAGTCCAATCTTATTAAACCTTATGTCCCATTCTGTGCTCTCCATTACCAGAATACTGCTCTCCCATATGTCCCCAGAGGACTCATCTGGCTGCAGGGTCTGTCCCCTTCTTCTGGAGTAACCTCCCTACTGTGGTCAGACAATCTCACTCCTTAGATGCCTTTATATCCAAACTTAAGTCATTTGTTTGCCTCTTAATTAACTTGTGATCAGTGCTATACACAGATTAGTTTTAGAGTCACACACTGGTTATCTTTCGGTGGGTTGGTCTCAGTCTCTGTGAATCTCTTAACCCAAGTACAAGTAAACCCACAGTTTGTTTTGTACACTTAACAAGACTATAGTGAGAAACCTCATCCGCTTCAGAACGCAGTTTGCTGGAATCAACAAGAGGAAGTTGCTGTTGTGATATAAAGAGTGAAAAAACAACCGAGAGGCTCATCGACTCTGTAATTGCTGAGTCTGTCACCTCTTCAATATCCACATTCCTATTCTTTAATTTCTTAAACTTTGATGTCTTCTTAATGTATAACTCTGGTGATATTATATATACATATATACATGTTCAGACTCAAATCATGTTTGCATCTACTCAGAAGTATTCTGTGTGGATCAGAGCCTGATATATCTTATACCTCTGTGCCATAGAACTCTATTGTCGTCCAAAAACTACTAGAGCACCAAATTTGCATTAATCTGCCACTGAAAAATAGTCCCCAACAAACGCACTATTTCCTGCTGTTTGTTTGATAAAAACTACAACACTTTTAGGACATTACCTAAACTTTTTTTCAGGGACACGAAACAGGAAACTGAACAACGACACATTCACCACAAGGTACAAAAGTATCACATGTTTTGTTAATTTTGAGGGACATGTTCTCTAAAATATCCTCATTTTATAAAACTGTCCTCACTTTCCAAAGTGTCCTCTCAAGGCCTAAAACTCAAATTTGTTCTCACAAAGATGCAAGAACAAGAACACACACAGTCACTGTCCCGAGGAGAAAAAACAGTAAAACAATCATTACCTCTGATCCATCTGATTGGCTGTTTTTGCTGACGTGATATTTCAGTGTATGTGTATACCTTCTACTTCAGCAGCTGAAACAAACCAACATTTTTAGATCAGATTTAAATTAATATAATCTTGACTCAAAGCCAAAAGAAAATCAAAATCTCAAGAGCACATTAAATGGACCTTCTGAAGACACTGGAACCATATGAAACAAGAAGACCTAAGGCATTCACTGGAACCAACCAATTCATGCTAACTTGTTGGGAAGGGGGCTAAATAACACTATTATAGTTTTGGGTTTTAGTTTAGTCATTTACTAACATATACTTTTATGTTGAGTCTTTCCTTAGGTGTCTTGTGTAACTTCACTTCCTGCCCCGCCCTGACTCACCTGTGTCTCGTCTTAACAACAGCAATATAATTTATGGGAATAAAGGGAAGACATTAGACTTGAAGGAAACAGTTACTAACAGTTACAGTAACTAGAGTGGAAACTTGTTTGTAGACTCCTGTTCTAAAATGTAAAAATCAACAGAAAAATGTTAAATGTCAAACACTTTCTTTATTTTTTTGTATGTCTGTGTGTGTCAAACCTCTAGGTTTTCTATGGATGCATCGTGTCACCAGTAGGACCAGTAGAACCAGTAGAAGCAGAACACAGACAGATGCAACAGCAGACCACAACACTAAGGGAGAAAGAGAGGGGGAACCAGAACCAGAGTGGGGTGAGGCAAAGATAGAGGGGGTTGAAGGAGAACTTGTGGTAGTTGATTCCCCTAAAATGAACAAGAAAATTATAATTAAAACCACTATAAATAAAATGTATAAAAATAAATGGATAATACATTCAGAAAATAATATGATTGAACTAAGAAACGGAAGTTTTTTTGGGTCATTCTTCCTCCATGAACTCAAACTTCACTCATGGTTTTGTTTTCTTGGTTTGAATTCAGCACTTTACAGCAGCTGAAAGCTGTTGGCTGGAGAATAACCTGTGACCTCCTCACCTGTGACAGAGATCCAGCTGGGTGGAGACTCTCCATGACTGCCAATGTGACACTTGTAGAGGCCTTCATCAGACCTGGAAACATGGTGGATGGTCATGTGACCTGTAGGCTCAGTCCTGATGAGGGAGCCATCTTTATAGAAAGCAGCTGTGAGGTTGGAGGGAGGGCTCTTTGTTTTACAGTGCAGAGAGACATCATCTCCCTCCATCACAGGGAGGACAGGACTCTGCAGGATCACTGGTCCACCTCAACACAGAGACAGACTACAGCATTTCATCCATTTACACACAGCTTCATCAACACTAACTCCACAGTCTGATCTTACCAGTGACACTGATGTTGATGGTGTTACTGGTTGCTCCCTCTCTGGACTCACACCAGTAAACTCCACTGTCCCATGTGGTGGTGAAGCTGATGGTACAAGAAGAACCAGCTGGTTCTCCCCAGTCGTCACACTGAGTCCTGGTGTCTTTGGTTGTGTTCCTCCTCAGTGTCCATCCAGCAGAGCTGTCGTCCTCCTCACAGCTCAGAGAGACAGAGTCTTCTTCAAACATCTGAGAGCTATTGGGACTCACAGTCAGATGAGCTGGAGGATCATGGGTATTTGGGTGAAATGCCATATTTAGACAGATTATTGTATTTCTGATAATAACCTGTGAGGGTCATAATGAATTCATAATGACACTAGCTCAGATAACTTCTACAACCACATGACCCTCTGTACCACACTGTCGTAAAACTACATGCTTCTGTGTTTTCTCTCAGTTTATTGTTCTACCAGACAAATGATGTTGGAGGTGTGTCCTTGTTTATCTAATACAGGTATATATCAGAGCCCTAAACTCTTAAAGCAACCAATGATACAAGACTTTTACTAACCTTTGGTGGATATGCAGCACAGAAACAAGATCAGCACTGAAGAGAAAGGACACTCGGGTTGGTTTGAGCTTAAATGGAACCAGATAAAAAGGTTAAGAAATCTGAGATACTCTCCTCCTCCTCGTTTGTGCTTGTGTGAAGTCTTCCTCACATTATTACATGAAACTAACAGAAATGCCATATTTCTATCATATGTCCCACATGGTCCTGAGATTCTATAGCTTCAGCTTGTGTGCAGTTAATTTCAGTAATGAGGTGTTAGTGGAAAGATGTGCTTTCTAGAACTGAGTGTGATAGTCCAGTGGTTTATGTGGCAGCAGCATGAGCATACAGGATGTCTCTATAATCCACTGTAGACAGTGAGGTTTGTATGGTTTCTTCAGACAAAGAACTGAATAAAGGAATTCAATTAAAACTTCCCATTTTCAGCAAGATGTTGAACTATGCTGCCTTTTCTCAAGCTAGTTAACAATGTCATCCAAGGACATATTTTCCACTGGGGTTGAGGGTAATGTCCCCCTCACTTCTCAAATCCTATTTTTGATTCTGATTTAGTGAACATCCAGCTCTGCCTCCTGAGCCACAGCCACCTTAGCAATATGTCCTTGGTCATTGTAGGAGAGTCTGATCATGTACAATGAGAGCAAGAAGAAAGTGGGAAGGTAAGCAGGCAGGCAGGTTAGTTAAATAACTGGGTTTATTACAGGCCTGTGACTGATATTGGATTTTCCCCACCAGAGTATTTGAACTATTGCTGTCCAGATGTAAAGAAAATGTTAACCAATATAACAGAAAATGCTTCTGAATTACATGACCTACCCAAGAAGATAGAAATGGAGTGTAATGCATTTACAATTCTGCCTGATTTCAGGCAATCATTTTTAACATTTCAGGTTGATTTTCTCACTGGAAAGGATTCTGTTGAGACTGTTGAACCACCACAGTCCGCATGAGAGAAGAGACACGGTGATGAAATGTTGTTTCACTCATCTGAGTCACCAGACAATGATGTTATCAAGCAGAAGCCCACATGCAACGCAAACTGCCAGTTTTTCCTCTCATTGAATCATACAGTGTGACCTGATCAGGCCTGAATAACTTTTTCTGTTAATATTTTTGTTCTAGCAGACACTGATTCTGCCTCTTTCCTTACACTCCATCAATGGAGAGAAGTGATTTGTATTAAATCCCAAAAAACAATCAGAAAACCTGAGTCTGCTTAATCTGGAGTCCCCCCATTAGACATTTAACATTTACTCACAGCTCAGCTCTTACATCTCATCCTCTCATCATCCCGTCTACTCAGCAGAACAGAAAAAGAAGAAAGATTTCACTTACGGAGCAGACATTGTAGAGACACTTCCTTCATCATCTTACTAAATCATTAGTGATCAGCTTTCTCACATGAGTCAAACCAAGTGAAGCCCACCCGCTTCCTCTCTCTCCGTCTGTGAGCCTCTTTGTGGGTTTTTTTCTCTGTCTAAGGTGTCACACACACACAGAGGTGTAGGATAAAGCAGTCAAGTCTATTCAGACATTTGACTTAATGTACCAAAAATAAAGTTTACAAAGTGAACTATCTGAATATTTATGTTAACACAGGTAATTATTACATGTTTAAATATTTAAACTTTAATAGTTACAATAATCTTCTGAATCTGACGTCCTGTATTCTGATTGGTTTGTTGAGTCACATGTGGGTTATGATTGAGGAAGTGTTGCTGTGAAGCTGAAGGTTTTTCTGTTGGAGGTGCAAACACTCAGCATGCTGTGGAAACTGTCAGGACTTTTGGTCACACATGACAAAATCTAAATGTTTGATTCCACATATTGACCGATGTAATAATAATCAGAGATAACATGAGGATCTGCTTTGAGGAGGGTGGCTGAAGCCCGGTGAAGCTTTGGGGCTTCAAGCACAGCAGCTCAGTGACATCTAGTGGTAAAACTGATACACAACCTCTGATTAGAGTTTTAGTCTCATATGCAGGCTTGGGAAGTAATAGATTACATGTAACTGAGTTATGTAATCAGGATACAAAAGATAACTACAACCCATTAAAATTACAGATACAGTTAAAATATTACAGTGGTATTTAGTAAAAATGGGGATTGATTGAAATACATCATTCTTTCTTTAAAGTCACATTGTTCTGTTGCCTTATCGAATACACTCAGATCAGTACTTCTTATTGGTGTTTTTATTTGAATGTATACATATAAGTTCTCACCTACTTTGTATTTATCTGTACAGCCAATAAACTGTATTTCTACAAAACAAAACTTACTCCTGTACATTTTTTGTTGTTTTTATTTCACACAATGGCTTTGGTAATGTAGAGGTTTGTTTCCCATGTTAATAATAAGCAGCCCCTCATTTAATAAAGACCCTTTGGATTGAACTGAGAGAGAGAGAGACAGAGAGAGAGAGTGGGTGTTATCTCGTTTACCAGGAAGTGAACTCCGCCATTTTAACATCTTGGTGAGTCCCTGCTTGCACACTGGAGGTAAACAAAGGATGAAGGAGGTGATTCCCTCTCTCTCTGCACCCTGCAAGACTGCGCTGCTGCTGTCGGCTGCACTGCTGTCCTCTGCACTGTCTGATGGTGAGTCAGACCAAAAGTTTGTCTCCTACAGCATAGACTCAAACACAGGGCACCACGGATGTGGGTGTGTGTGTTTGTGTGTGTGTGTGTGTGTGTGTGTGTGTTTGTGTGTGTGTTTGTTTGTGTGTGTGTGTGTGTGTGTGTGTGTGTGTATACGTGTGCGTGTTTGTGTGTGTGTGTGTAGTTGTCAACAACATATTATGACTAGAATTAAAAAATGAAACATTTTTAATGTTTAACAAATACAGTTACATAGGGTGTACATCCTGCCATTTTGTGTATTTTCTGAACCAATACTGGTGTAAAAATTAAACATGAAGACATTTACTTGCAGATTTGGTTCTGTGATCCATGTCTCAGTGGCACTGCCTGCACAGTGTTGCTTATTTGTGTGTTTTGTCCTTAAAAAGGAAACAGGGCGGTGTGTCTCACCACCTAAAATCTCCTCTGACTGAAAAAGATTTGCCACTGTTTCTGTTTGATTGTGCGCATTAAACTTTGGAGAAGAATCTTTGTTGACAGTGTGTGAGCTCAGATGTTGAACACACAGTGCTGACAGATTGTAGTTTACAGTGGATATAATGCAGCTTGTTACATATATATCATATCATATTATATTCAGTTTTAGGGAATGATCACAGACCAGACATTATGCGTATGATTGTGTATTTGTGTGTATGTTTATGTATGTCTACAATATATACAGTTCTATGTGAAAGTTTGGCCACGCCTTCACAAATAATACATTTTGGTGATTTGTTTCTGTTAAAATATGTAATCACAGCCTCTGGAGGGTGAGGGACATAAAACACAGTTTGCAGCAAACATTCCTGCAATTTTATTTCATAAATTGAACAAAAATTTAAAGACAAAAGCATCATTGTTTGGAAGCATTATGATAAAATCTGAAATTAAGCACAGCGTTAGTTCAGGCAGGCCATGAAGTCAAGCTCAGCTCTCAATTCCAGCTACATCAGCTGATCACAGCTAGACTACTCACACATCAGCTGATGGTTTAGCTGATTCCTCCTAAGCTTCCTATTGGAAACCATACACAGTCAGCTGACAGATCAGCTGATTCCCTCAAGCATCCAATTGGCAAATATTATTCATGGCGCCTTATTTAAGCTGCTTTAGCCTGCCTATCTCTGCTGCTTCCTCTATAAGCCTTTTTGCAACCCACCTCCACCCCAGCTCCTCCTTTTTATGTTGTATCTAATTAATCAATGTCATTTTCTGATTGCCATTGATGTTTGCTCTGTTCTGTACCCTGTAGGTCTCTGCTGCCGCTCTCCTTGTCTTCAACCTTTACATGTATGCACGTGGAAGGGCGAGGAGGTCCCAGAATAGAGCAAATGTAACATTCTGCTTCTTAAATACAAGTTCCATTGACAAAAGTGGTCCTGACTGAAGTCTGCTGTTGCTGTATGATGACATACAGTAGATTCAGAATACATCATTATTGTTCAATTGTTTGTTGTCTGTTAGTTGGCTCAGGTAGAACAGGTCGTCCACTAATCAGAAGGTTGCTGGTTTAATCCCCGGCTCCTCCCACTGCATGTCGAAGTGTCCTCGAGCAAAATACTGAACCCCAAACAGCTTGAAGTGGTCAGAAGTCTATAAAGGCACTACAATAAAAACAATGACAAAAACGGCATCCTGCTGCAACACTTCTGCTTTGAAAGTGTCGAGTCATCTGTAGCATCACTACTTTTAACATCTCTTTCTTTTCTCTCTTTCAGATTATCTGAACACGGCGGCTGGTCATAACATCACTCTGCTGTGTCGGGCTCCTGTGATTGCCGCCATCATAGCTGCAGAGTGGAGCAGACGTGACCTGGGTTCACAGTATGTCTTCCTTTACAGGAACAAGAGGTCTGATACAACCTACCAGCATCCGCTGTTTGAGGACCGGGTGCAGCTGGCCGACAGTCAGCTGAAGGATGGCAACGTGTCGTTACTTCTGAACAACGCGACCAGAAATGACACAGGAACATACGAGTGCCGAGTTAAACAGGGAACCACCACACGCATGAACAGAGCGGTTCTTAAGTCTGATCCTGTCTGCACCATCCACCTGACTGTTACACAATCACAACCAGATGAGAACTCATTATCTTACTGACTGGTACAACAGCAAGAAGAGCGACCCGCCGGGTCTGCTGTCTGCAGAGTTTTACTTCCTCAAGCTCTCTTTAGCCAACCGCTAAAAGCCAGTCCCACATTTACTGTCTCGTTTCCTCTTCGTATCTTCCTCCGTCAGCTTCCTCTGAGGTCTCTAAACCTCTGTGTACAATGTCTTGAATAAAGCATGACATACTCCCTAAAGCAGCAATGCTGAAGGTCTACCTGTGTGAATGTAAGGCTGCTGTTAGAATATGTGTACACTCGCACCGATCACCCTCTGGATTCCTCTGGAAATAAAGTGTTCTCATATCTGCCACCTGTTTCTGCTCTGCAGGTCTGAGAGCTGGAAACGGGGCTGGAGGAATACCTGGTGGATACGTTGGACTGTTTTTGGCACTGTCAGTTAAGTTAATTTTTTGATTTACCGTTGCAAGAAGGGCCTACGGCGTGCTCACTTTTCCTCGCAGCTCGTGATGACAGCGATGATCTGCTGAAGATCTGGTGCATCCAATTTCATGCATCTGTAGTGCAGCATTACCCAGTAATATCTTTAGGGTTAAATATTCATGCTCTTTGAATCTGTAAGCTGCTTTGCTTGGAGCACTAGCTTCTGGTGGGGTCTCCTAAGGTCCAAATCCCAAACGCCCAGTGTAGACAGAAATAACCCCCAAGAGCTACCAGGGCTCAGACAGTACAACTGTGCACATATGGTTGTTTGTATTAGCATAGTGAGGTGTAGCTAAAACCTTGGAGCCAGGATTATTTAATTAACCAATTACATACAACAAACAAATGGTGTATAGCTGTCAGTGAAAGCTATGCTAATATCATTTAAACGTGTTTGATATTTGTGTGAATGTGGATGTCCAAATCCACAGACAGTCGGAGGAGCAACGAGAGGAATTGCGAAATGGCATTAGGTGAAGCTGCAGCCTGCAGGTGTGAGGGAGGTCTGCAGGGATGGAGAGAGGGAACACCACCAAACTTTAAGAAGAGTGCAAGAGGGAAAGAGAGACAAGACTTAACTTGTCTGTGTGTGTGCTCTTGTACGTCTATCTTTGTGAGGACCAAAGTTGGAATCAGGTTGAGGTTAGGATCAGGCATTTAGTTGTGGTTAAAGGTAGGGTCGGCAATCCTGTTCAGAAGCATGTTTTGTTATCCTGGGTGAAATGGTCCCTCTGTTGTCAGAGGAATCAATTTGTTATGTCTTCAGAAAAAAGAACGGAGAAAATCAGAGCTCTCTGTCAGCTGCAGGACTGAGAAAACTTCAACCAATCCGTGCCCTTTGGTCCGAAGAGCAACAACCAATCATACGCCTTCATGTCTGCAGCCCCGCCCCCCTCTGTCCCTGCCTGCTGCGCGCGCACATGTAGCTGTTGCCGGAAACAAACAGAACGCCAGAGTTCCAGAACGAGCAATAACTGAGAAAGTACCGTTTACCGTAAACCATGAGCCAATCAGAGGAGGCAGGAGGCGGAGCTATTTTCAAACCTCGCTCACTCTCGCTAGCTTTCCAAGATTACCAACCCCAGCTTTAAGGAGTGTATTACTGTATGTCAGTGAGGGTCTTCATATGTACAAAGTACAAGTGGAACCTTTTCTACTATACGCTAGTTTGACATTGGTTTGGTGTGTCAGGGCCTTTACGGGTGGGGTAAGGTGTGACTTAAGCAGGTAATGGGTTGGGTTAGGCTGTAGGCTTCAGCGATTGTTGTTAGAGCCATTGTTGTTTGGCTTGTGTAGAGCCAGAATATTTTAGTTTCTGTCGAGTGATGTGTGTTTTATGATGGATTAACAAGGCAGTTAAGTTAGCATGACCCAAACACCCCTATCCAGTTTAGTTGTGGACCACACTAATGCTGGTACTACTAAAGAACCGCATCTCTGTGTAAACATGTAAAAAGCTTAATGCTAAGAAAACAGCGCTGAAAATGCCAACACAGGGTTAAGATTGTTCTCAGTTAGGGTCCAGTTCAGGCGCTGGTGAACACGTCTTAAGACCTTGCATTAAAACAGTAATTAGTTCATTTGTTCATTTGGTTTTTATTAACTGAATAAAAATGTAAAACATTTCTTCAGAGCTCTCATTTACAGAGGTTACTTTATATATGTGTCGACAACACAATAAACATAATGTAATGTTGAGTTACATTTCAATAACTGATGGCAGGATTCTTAAAAATATAGATATTTGTACTATCTAATACATGTTATATTAAGGGGTTGGGGACATATAAACATTGTCAAACCTGTTGCAATTAAGCCAAATACCGGACTGGTCATTCTTCTGGTAATCAGAATTTTACCATTAGCTGAATCTGCTACTTTTGAGTGGAAAATAATGAGAGCCCATGAGAGCGGAGCAGCAAGTGAGGTTTCTGTAAGCAAGCTTTGAGTTTGTGTTACAGGAGGACAATCTATTGTTAGAAATGGAATATAATATTCATAGGTATGTTTTCATTAGTGGATAACCACCTGAATATAAGGTGTGTTTTGCAGCCACCACACTTTAATGTTTATTTATTTTATATAGCAGGGACAATGCATGGTACTTGTATTGGACCAGATAAGTCAATTTTAAAGTAGTCCACAGTTTCTCCTACGCACTTAGTATTCAAATGTTGGCAATCCTAACTTAACTGTGCAACTAAATCCTACATTACTGACTGTACTAGCTGGCTAGCTACCTCGCTAACATAGCAGATAGATGTGATAAGCATGAGTGTTGACAGGGTTATATTAGAGTTAGGGAAATGAGGGGGTCCTTGTTAAATAACTTTCCAGTAACTAGTTAGCAATGTGAAGCCTCCACCGCTGTCTGCTCAGCTGTGATGTGTTCTGTTACATGTTCTGCAGACAGATCTGATGCTGCTTTCCATTTGTCTCGGAAACCGACCGCCCGAGTTGGAAAGTGTAAATCTCGCAGCTATCTTGCGACATTTCACCGAGACACACCCCCTTTTGGTTGGAATTTCAGCCGTCCAACTCGAGAGTTGAACGAGCAGGAACGTACGACTCGCAAAACAAAGATGGCTGCACCCATATTGAGATGTATTGTCTTTGTATTTGTACTACGTTGGTCATTTTAATGTCGATTTTAAATGCTCTCACACACTGTTTACATTGCTGCTTTAGTCCGGTCACCAGTTTATGCATTGCACGGTGTTGCTGTGCAATACAATGTAAAGTTTTGTTTTCGAGCTGGTTTGCTAAATAGGCTAATGTAGCTAACAATAACACAAGACTGCCACTGCCCCTGGAGGCCTCTAGTGGCCCCTGGAGGAGGCCCTGGTGGCCCCTGGGGGCCCCTGGAGGCTCCTGGTGGCCCGAGACAAACGCCACAGCACTTGCTGAAACTGAAATAGTCGAAAATGGCAAAATATTATTGAAATGTAAGACTTGCAATAACGGAATTACTTGAAATGTTAGTTTTTCTGTAGAAAACATTATTAATTCACATTGAGCTTGTTTAGAGGAGCCACAAACAATAACAACACA
>JAGRRF010012759.1:1077988-1088683 GCA_019097615.1 Morone chrysops
CAACAACAACACACAGAGCCACTAGTCCATAACGTCCATGCGTGTCCCCTCCCTCGTCAGTCTGTCCAGCTGTGAGACCTGAGGCAGAAACAGATGTGAGGTATCAGCTGTCTGAGGACTGATTCAATCCATGAACTGGACCTTTAACAAAGGCTTGTTTGGCTGCTATAAAACAATAAAGAACACAGTTTGTTTGTTTATTCTGCGTAGATCTTTTCCTGCAGACAGCGGAGGATCACTGACCTCTGTGGCTTTACAGCAGCAGTTCACAGCGTCTTTGTTTCTGTAGTTCTATTTTAAATCACTTTAAAAAGGCGTGGACAAATGTATCATTATATTCATTTTTAAAAGAATGTGTTAAAAACAAAAAATGTGATCGAAGTTCAATAAAAAGACAGAAATGTGTGAAAATTTGGAAATAAAACAATGGATTGATTTCTGATGCTGTGTTCAGATAAATATCTATATATAGAAATATATCTGAGGGATTCTCTAAGCAAATATACAAATAAGATTCAACTTGGGAAAGAGGCATTATTGATTATTTCTTCCTGATTATGTACTATTGGTGATCTTACATGTAATGTTCCTACAGTGTAAAGGTAAAACAGACCATCGCATAATCAACCCAGAGAAGAGACAGGCTAGCAAATGTCATAAATGTAGTTAAAGTTAAACAGTAAATACAGTGCAGCATCAAATCTTCCAGTTAAGAAAATATGAGCATTTAAATATGAGATTATAAAGTCATTTGAGCCAACTTTCCCTTTAATGTTCTCTAAACGTAAAAGTATTTCTAATTCTGATTCTGATTCTCTGAAACCAACTCTCCTGTGATACAGTGGGGTCGTCTTCAAACAGATCACATTAGTGTTAGCTAAAGAACAGCACAGTGAAATCTGTTTAAATCTTATATAGTTATTGTTTATATTAGTAAAATAATAAAAGTGAATATATTTATTTTATATTAATATCAGAGCAGTTACTGCACTGAACCCTGGGAACCCTGTGGGTCCCTGCTAACCTGGAGTACCGACCCGGTTTACCTGTACAGAGCAAACTCACCTGTGTGTGAGACCTTCAGGTGGACCTCACTGGCCCTCTTCTTGCACCCTCTGCTGCTCACCGTCACACACTCATAAGTCCCATTGTCCCTGAAGGAGACGCTCCTCAGGGTCACAGAGGCGTCTCCGTGCTCCAGTCCCGGGTCCTTCAGAGACACTCGACCCCGATAAGATGGATGCTGGTACTCCTCGTACAGCCGTCTGTCCCTGTAGAAGAACACATAGTGGTCTGACCCGAGCTCAGGTCTGCTCCACTTCACCGCTGAGAGGTCTGTGGGAGCCCGGCAGGGAAGAGTCACATCCGAGCCAGACTCCACAGAGACCTCCTGGGGGTCTGAGAGAGAGAGAGTGAGAGAGAGCGAGAGACACAGAGAGAGAATGGAGGTAATGAGGAGGTCACACACATTAATGAGCACTAAATCAGAGGGCGTTTATGATCACACCACCTGTTATACATACACTGTGTATATATGAGCATATATTCAGGTATTGATTTATTCATTTGGGGTGGATTATCTTCTTATAACCTGTCTCTCTCTCACACACACACACAGCAGGGTTGCAGGTAATGTGGATGAAGTTTTTCCTGGTTTTAGAACAATGTTTGAACATTTGAGTGTGTTACATATATTTAAGACTGTTACTGAGGCTGGAACTGTCTCACACACTCCCACCAACTATAATATTTTCACTTCTTGTGTTTTGCCCGCCGACCTTCCTGCAGCTGGGTCACGTCTTTAACTTGTGTGCAGTTTGATCAGGAACGTTCAGTGATTGAGATCCTCCCAGCATGCAAAGTCTCTGGAAGACTACAGGGACCGTCCTCTGGAGGACTCTGGGGTCGTGACCTCTAAATACAGTTCTCTCTGGTTAACTCACAGTACATCCCATAATATGCCCCAACTGAAGTGTTTCAGAAACTGACAACATGCGTGTGTATTGGTTTATTGTTCTTTATTGTTATTACATCAACAGCAAATCCATCAGGACATAAACAATGAGAGAAATATGAAAAAAAAATTAAAATCTTATTTCATTTTGATTGACTCAGTTATTTCTTTGAATTGCTGAGAGACAAAACATCCAGAGACAGACAAACGGAGAGAGACAAACAGAGTGCACCATAAATGGATACATGAAAATAAAAATCTATGAAGAAAAAAGGAAAACAGAAAAATGTTAGTATAGAAGTATTAGTTTATATTCACATAAAGTTGCATTTTTCGCTCCGTTTATCACAGAAACAGCCTTAAAATACAGTCAACCACTCGATGTAAAAAGGTCAAGGGTCACATCTGGTTATATTATCTGTGAACAGTGTTTGATGTCGACACGCAGACAAAGATATGACATCATTACAGGATACCACTCATAAATCCATTATTGTCTTTATAATATTTCTGTTGTTTACTTTCATCCTCTGACTAAATAACAGTTCAAATATTTAATATTTATAAAAGCTGCAACACAACGGAGCCAAATGAGGAAGGCTAATGCTAATGCTAATGCTAACCCTATGACGTATAAACTTTATTGTAATATAATAATGTTTATACAGAGAGCTTCAGAAGCTTCAGCTGCAGCTCAGTCAGCTGCGATAGTTATATATAAATTAAAGTTCAAACAGAGGAGATATTAACAGTAACTCGGCCTCCTGTGTCGGCCATTTTAAGGATTTGTATTCATGAGCTGCCGGCTCTTTCAATGTTTTACACTCAGTTAGGAACCTTCCCGCTAAAAAAATAGTTTTTTCTTGTTTTCATTGAGATCGACTTGCTGCTGTATAAATGTGAACTCGTACCTGCATCCACTGTCAGTGTCCATGAAGCTGTGAATGAAGCCAGAAGCAGCACAGACTCTGGAGCCATGCAGCCAGCACCTGAAGAAGATCAGAGTGAAGAGTGTCTGCTGCTCAGCTGCTTTTAAACTCTCTGGCTCCACCCACTGCTCCCAGAGGTCACATGATTTACCAGCAATCAAAACCATTAGGTTGCGTTCAGGTTGTGTCAGACATTCAGCTACTGAGAGTCTAACAGCAGGTCTGTTGTAAACTCACACAGGAAGAGCACTGCAACACAAACAATAAGGAGAGTAAAGGAAGAGAGCTGCTTCTACGCTCCTTACCAAAAGATTTCTTACTCTGCAACCATTTGGTGACATTAAGCTTTGGTCCCTTCAGAGAATCAGTGAAGATATAACAGTTCATCCTGAGTGTACGGAGGCCGCAGAGAGACAAAATGATATAGTGAGTCCATGTGTTAATAGCTGTGTGTGAACTGGTTAAATAGGCGATCAGAGCGCTCGCCGATGCCTCGCAGAGGGGATGTGATGCCATTATCTGCAGCACCGCTCTGAACCCAGTCTTAAGTTTATCCTGTAGCTCCACCATGTGGACATTGCTCCTTACTGCAACCTCATTTATTCTCTGGATCTGGTAAAAAAATTATATTCAAATATTACACCTTTAAAAAAAGCAGGTACAAGTTGAATACTATGAACCAAAGTATGTAATGTGTCAGTTTATTCCATCAGTGTGGAAATAATGGAGCTATCTATAGGTCTGAATATGAGCTGTGACAGAAATTGTGATCTACAGATGAATGTTTGGCTGGACTGTTGGGAGCCGAGGCCTGTAGGTAAAATGCAGTATGGTGTGATGCATAGAGACAAAGTGACTGAAGGAGAACCATTCTAGTGAAATACAATAATGTGTTTAATAAATATGGAAGTAGGCAACTCACCTGTTTACTTCAAAAGTCTTGACTGTCAGTGCAACGACAGTAATCTCTAGGCTGGACAGAAGGTTGGTTTCACTATAAAAATGTTTATTGCAATTGTATCTTGAATTACATTAACACATTTTAACATCATTCATTTAATGTCTCTTAAACTGTGAGGTCTCATTTTCAAATGTAAAAGGTTTTACTTAAGGTGTAGTCTAACCTTTGATCACTCGTTAATGGTAGGATGCCAATAATGCACCAATATTAAGAAGTTAGACTCATCAAATCTATTCAACCTATCAAAGAACTTAACCACAGTTAGTTTTAAGATTCAATAGATTTATTGCAGTTTGAACAGGTACATAAAGATCCATCCTCTCATCGTCCAACATTCAACAATCCAAATGTCACACTAATAATTATAATAATACTATAATAATTACCGTAAAACATCTAATAATAGCCCGGGCGTTTATTTGCTTAAATCACTGAACTCCCCCTGCCTTTATTGGGGACAGGCCTCTATACAGGCCTCTAATTCCTTTAGCACTAAACTAAACTAACTGCTGCTTCTCTTGAGATTTGTTCAGTAAATTTGACTAACATGATGATTATGATGCTTCAGGGGTATTTTCCCGTCTCTGTTGTTTACCGTGTTACCCATTTAATTAACGTTATACTTTGGTGTTGATCGTAAAATATAGTGAAAAGATTGAATTGTGGAGAATCTATAACTGATCTAATGATGTGCATTATGACCATTAAATCTATACATTTATATTTGTGTAAGTAGGAGATCAAAACGACTTAAAACTCTCTCAAGCAGGCGTCCTGCTGGGTTTTATACATTGAGATCATTTCTATAAAATCCAGACCAGGCCACTATTGGAGACCTGCGTCTATTAGGGGCCCTGCTTTTATTGGAAGTTTTACGGTATATAATACTATTTAATATATATATATATAATAACAACACTAATGACATCACAGAGCTGCCCCACCCTCAGGAGGCGTGGTCACACCCCAGGGCATGCTGGGTAGGTAATGTGCCAGCCACTCCCCCCAGCTGCTCCGGGGCTCCTCCTCCCCTCCTCCTCTTTTCACCTCCCACCCTCCGACCACCCAGTCCACCTCCTCTCTCCCCCCGCCTGCCTCCTCCTTCTCCTCCCTCAGAATGACACTGTAGGACTTCCTGGAAACTCCTCCTCCACTCCTCTCTCTATCGCCCCCTTCATCTTTACCCCTCCTCCCATCACCTTCTGCAGGGACCCAACACTCCTCCTTCACGTCCCTCCATCCCTCTACCTGCTCCTCCTTGCTTAACAGACGGTACAATGTCTTCCTGTACACTCCCCTCTCCTCCCTCCCTCCTCTTTCTCCTTCTTCCTCCTTCATTGCGCTTCCTCCTCCACTCGGATCCAAACCGACTAGGAGTCTTTCTTTCCCTCCTCCTTCCTCACCTTCCTTCCCTCCATCTTCCATAGCTTCTCCTCCCTCTCTCTGGATGAACAGAACAGATCGATACAGCGCCATCACTCCTCCTCCTGCCACCTCCTTCTCTTCCTGCCTGCTGTATGTTAACATCCTTACTCCCTCGCTACCTCCTCCCCTCCTCATACTCAGCGGCTTGTACACCCTCCGGTACCAGATGACCATCCTCGCCACAGTCACCAATATACACGCCGCGGACGCCACACACAGCAGCAGACACCCGGCGAAAAGCCAAATACAGAAGACGCCAGCACCTCTGACCGCACTCACTCTGCTATGCCGCCGGCTGCCCGGTTCATCGATCACCCACGAAGGGATTGTGGTGGTTTTTGTGACTTCTTGCACTTTTGCTGTTGGTGGTATTACGGTTGAAGGAACAAATGTGGTTGTCTCAGCGGGTTTCGTTGGCACAGCGGTCGTCATTTTAGCAGGACTTTCAGTTGAGGGTTTGATGGTATGGAGAGTGGGAGGAGAGGAAGTAGGAGTATGCAGCTCAACCAACCGCATCATACCTTTCACGTCTGACCCTGAATAATCCGACCACTCAATGAATCTGGTGAAGGATTGATACCAGTACCATGTGACTACTCTGTGGTACACAGTGTGGAGTTCTTCTACGATTGCTGTAGCAGAGGGAGCAGGAGCAGTGGTTGGAATAAAAGTCGTAGAGGTGATATGAAAAAAAGTAGTAGCAGGAGTAGAAGCAGCAGTAGTGGGAGGAGGAGATGATTTGGTGGTTGTAGCTGGGATCATAAGAGGACCGTATGTAGTTGTTTGTGGGTAGAAGTCTCCCGTTGGACCCGATTCTGTCGGTGAACACAGATCAGATTCTTCCAGACTCATTACAGGTTTACCCCTATGCCACTGTGGAGAGTCACACATCTGGGGACAGATAACCATACATATGTATTACACACAGTCTCTGTCCTAGTTCCTAAGGTACAATCTCTCGTGTCTCTAAGGTAAGAGCTTTTAAAGGCACTCCCACTGTTGCTCTTGACTTTCCAAATCATACCATCAGTTCCCAGACTGCTATTACTTTTCTTTCACTGTGGTAACATTCAAGTATGCTCCAGTATCTGAATTTAAGAAGAACCGGTCTTACTGTTTACCAAAGGGGTTAGGGACGGGTTGGGAGTGTATTTCCAGCATCACAGACACTACTGAATGATCACAGAAATATTCTAAGGATATTATGGGTACTCACCACACTCTCTGCCTCGGCCCTGATGATCGGGCCATCCCGGACGTAGATGTTGAATTCGTAGTCGTCAATGTACCTTCGCAAGTAACCAAGGGAGCAGGAGCAGACCCAGAGATTCTCTGAGAGGTAAAGGTACGGCACCTCCTCCTTCTGGCTGAACCAATCATCCGGCATCACCTTGATCTGAAATGAAAAGGAGGGAGTTTTAGACCAGAGCTCGAACTGCTGAACTTGTACCACCGGTAATCTTTCATGACGTTTACACCACCTTTATCTGAGTGCTAAAATGCTTTCAGATGCTCTCGGCGTGTGTTCTCTCACCTTGTTGTTATCCAGGTAGAGGGTTTCTATGGCAGAGAGGGGGTGGAGCATAAGCTCGGGAAGCACCTTGATATGGTTTGACGACAAATCCAGGATCTAGAAGGTAAGACAGCCAGTCAGAAGACGACGGTTGCGGTTCTTTGGTAAGAAAACTAAGAACTCAGAGAAACTGACATGAGAGAACACATTCGTAACTGGTTTTAATTATGATTAAAGTGCTGAAATAAGCTCTCTAACATAATCATGATCGTAACTTGCAGTAACTGTGAAGTATTTTAGGGGGAAAAGCCATAACAGATTAATATAAGTCAGTGTTCTTATCCTAACTGAAGATTAAATTTTGCTCCAGTTTTTGTATGTTTCAGTTTGTTTCTTTATGGGAAAAAGTATTTTTGGGCTGCTGTGCGTCACCTGACTGACGCCATTACTGTAATTACATGGTTTGGCCACTATGTCACATTGGCTTTAAAGCTCGGCGCTCTTTCTTGGGACTTGAGCAAGATGAGAAAACTAGCATTGGTTGCTAGGTAACAGACATTAAAGCTAATAAGCATTGTTGAATTTGAGTATTTAGGATTTCCTAACCTAGAAAATAGGATTCCTAAAGTTAGTTTGATTTGCTTCTGTAATACCAAATGGGAGAAATCTTATCTTCTCTTAACTTAAGGCTTAAAATAGGAAGTTTCTGTAAAACAGCGCCTCCATCTTAACCTCCTAACACGCTGCATTCACAACATTCATCCACTGTTCAACCTCCATGATTATTAAGTTTTTGACATGCAGCCTTCACAGTTCCTTCATCATATCACAGCATGTTAATACAGACCTCCAGCTTGCTGAGTCCAGAGAAGGTGTGGTCGCTCAGGGAGTCCAAGGCATTTTTGTTCAGGTAGAGCTCAGTCAGACCTGGACAGGCGGTGAAGGAACCGTCAGAGAGGGACTTAATATGGTTCGACCCCAGCCGGAGAACACTGAGGGTGGGCAGGATCGGAGACACGCAGGAGGTAACCTCTGGAACCTGAAAGTCAGGAAACACACAACAATATGAGAGAATGAATACTGATACCAATTGGCTTTAACTAATACACATTCAGTATTTATATTTTTTCAGGTGCGTGGTGCAGATAGACACCTTGTTGCCTGTGAAGTCGATCTCATAGATCTCCGTAAAGGTCTGGAAGGAGGACCAGGACACACTGGAGAACAGGTTGTTAGGAAACAACAGAACCTAAAAACCAGAAAGAGAGTAGAAGAATATTTAAAACTGTGAGGGTTTCCTGTTAAACTGTCATCTTATCAGTGTAGAACAGGAAGCTTGTGTCTCCGCTGTGGTCTCCTCCTGTCAGTCAAACACTTGAACACAGGGATGAGTTCAGCTCTTTAGACTCTGTAAATCATGTGTGAACCAGTGTGTGACAATAAGGACCCTCAGAAAACCTTGTAATCATGTCATTTACAGTGTTTAAATGCAATTTGCCACATTTTAATTGAGTGTAATGTATAGTTCATATGCCGTGCTGCTGTCACAACTTCCTGCCAATTTATCTGTTTATATTCCTTCACTTTTGTTAAACATTAAATGTGTAACAGACATTACTTTGTGCAGATTTTCACAGCATAAAGGAGGTTTGATGGTACACTGTTGTTGTGGAGCTACAATGATTGATTGGCTGATCTGTTTCGGAAGTTCTTTGCAAGCTATGGACGAACAGTGAGCTTTAACTGGATATGGTCATAAAATAATAAAATCATGCAGCATTTCACACAGAAAAAACACGATGACAGTCAGATCTTCAGCCAGATCAACATGAATTCAACTAAAGAAGGATACAAAGAAAATGGATAACTTCTCATGGATGTTTGAGAAAGAAAGAAAAATGATATGATGGAAGATCACTCTTTAACATCTAGGGCGGGAGTGCTCTAAGGCGTAGATTACATTAAACAATTAATTTCAAGGACACCAGATTATTTCCAGGATATTGGCTCATTTTAATCAATTTCCAGGTGTTTCCCTGACTGTCTCTAAATTTCCAGGTTTTCCAGGACATGTGTAACACCGGTACTGCTGCCATGGCTTTAAGTGTACGTTAACTTTGTAAACTTCTATCGTTATAATAACTTAAATTGTTTTAATGTGTCGTAATATCCAAATAAGTTTTTAATGCTGTGATTAATTTAAAATATGTCTTGAAGCAGATTTATCATCTTATATTTCTTTGTTCGTCTTAACAATTTAAAAATGTGATTTTAAAAAGTGACACGTATCCTCATAGAACCTCAAATATTATTTTTACTTCCAGGACTAAATGTGTTTTTTACTTGTGACCTCTGCACATCTAAACTTTACAATTAACTTGGTGTTTCGTGGCTTTACCTTGGTCGAGGGTTCGAATCCCGCCGGGACGTTGCTGAAGCCGGCCGCTGTGCAGTTCTCCCTTGGCCGGTGGTCCTTGTCCCTGTCGCTGTGGCAACCGGCCACTGCTGTCACCACGGCAACGTGGGACAGGAGGAAGAGGAGGATGAAGAGCTGCATTCTGAAAACGACCCTCAGCTCCTGGAGGACTGTCTGTCTGTCTGTCCGTCTGTCTGTCTGTCTGAGAGGGGAAACTAAGACACTAAACATACCAGGAAGTATCTGTGTGTTTGATTGACAGCTGCTGAAACAGGAAGTGCTGCTGCTCTGTTGATATCTGACCGCTGCTCCACTTTATATTTGTTTGTTCTCAGCAGCTTCCTCATTGTTTTGTTTATTTGAACGTTTCCTGCTGTCTTTGAAAGATAAAACAGAATAAGACACTCAGACACTGTAAATGTAAATGATTATTCTCCAGTGCTGCTGCTGTTTCTGTTGAGGCCTGAGATGTTTCCGGAGTATGTGACCTCTGCTGCTGAGCCAGTAAAGTTCTGTGGAACAAAAAGCATCACATGTGCTAAATTTGTTCAATTTGAAAACTCAAATCAGTTTGAACTTTGCACTTTGTGCTGAGACGTTTTGTTTTTACAATTATTTCATGTTCTTCTGTATGTATGTGCATTATGTTTATTAGACTGCATTAAAATACTACATTCAGCAAATTACTTTTATAATTTTAACATTGTGACCATCAATATTTTTATAATTATTCATGTTATTATTTGTATATTCCAATTCTTGTTAAGAGATATGATATTAAACGCTGCAGTCATGAATAATAAGTTGGTGTCAACTCAATCTAATTCATTTATTTAACGCACTCAGAAATGTTCCAAACTTTGTTAACCTCCGCTGCTCACTTTTAAAGGTGCACTATGCAATCTTGCATGGTTTCAGCACGATTAAATGCTCAGAAACGGGGGACATTTAAAGGACTCTGTGTTAGTGGGGGACTCTTTCTGCTTATGAAGTTACAGTTTTTATCTCTAACTCAGACTCAAGGTTCAAGTTTTCCCCGACGCGTGGGAACCCTGTTGTTATTTGTTCTATTGTTGTATTGTTAACTGTCTGTACTACTTTCCTGCATTTGCAGTCTTTATTATTGTGTATGGATTTGTTCAGTGCTTTGAGCTCTCTCAGCCACCGTAGCGTTCGGGCCTTTGTGGAGGGAAACAGTAAAGCAGGAAGTGAGTCGTGTTTTCATTCTTATTGACAGTTTATTGCCATCATGTTGTCTGCAGGTAGAGCCTGAGATTGGTTCCTGATACAACAAAAACAACAACAACAGACAGAAAAACAACAACTGAGGGGCTCTCAGCCAATAGGAGGAGGGCTACACCATGATGTCACCGTGTCCTGAAGTGACATCATGCCGCGATGCCACAAATTCTGAGGCTGTGATTGGAGCAAAGGTGCGGGGGAATGGGTGGGGCCAGTCGGTGAGGGTTCGAGAACGTATCTGGAATTCTGCCATGG
>JAGRRF010012759.1:1088988-1093988 GCA_019097615.1 Morone chrysops
AAGACAACGGCTTCCCGCACACACCCGGGCGGACCCCTCCTCTTCCTCAAACCTCCAAAAACAACAAAACTACAACAGACGATTAGAAGAAAAACAATAAAATCAGCTTTATAAAGTAAAACAAACTTCAGATTATGATTCTAAATTAACCCGGGAACACACACACACACACACACGCACACTGACGTCCAACACACTCAAACACACACAAATAGACACACACACACACACACACACACACTCAGACGGTTGCATGAGGGCGAAGGCGCTCCCTTTAGCAGCATCCAAAAGAACCCAATATTAATGACACTTAGAGCTTTAATATAATTATATTAATAATAGCGATGATGACGTGATGACATCACAAAGCAAAGGTCGAACGTGTAGGCGGGGTTAAAATATTCAGGACAAGAAGAAAATGAATAAACAAAGAAAAAGAAAACAGTCAATCAGAAGCCCAAACTGGACATAAAAATTGTTTAAAAAAATAAAATAAAAAAACAAACAAACAAAAAAGGAAACATCGTTTCCCATCAAGCCCGGCGGTGGCAGCAGGTTATCGAGATTGTCCCGTGATTGGTCGATTCCAGAGGCAGCAGAGCAAAACGAGGCGGAGTTTAAATCCTGCTGATGTCATGCTCCTCTGGCCAATCACAATCAATTCTTGTGTTTTTTTTCATCATTATCATCGTGGCGACTCCCTCCCACCGTGTGGACGGAGGAAGCGCTCCCATTGGCTGGTTCCGACCTTCAGTGAAAAGGTCTCAAAGTCACGGAGCGCAAAGATGCTCCACTCGTCATCTCCCACAATGCCTTGCTCTGTGTGGGCGGGGAGACGTTTAGGCAGTGCCGCCAACTCCCAGCTCCTCCCGACAGTAAACGCGGCGTCATTCAGGGTGCGTTCAGTTCGACGTGGGAAGTTGGAAATCTGTGGTTGTTATTAGAACTTCCTACATTTCAGAGGTTCAGTGAACACAACAGCGTAACAAAAAGAATATTACTCAGCAACTAGTTTCCTTATCTATGAATCAGACATTGATCATACAACACTGATGTTAAAGCTCTGTTGAAGCCCGAAGGAGCTGCGAACATTACAACAAATATCTCATTATATTGAAAAGTGACATTAAATGCAACATCAGATGGGGAAAAAGTCACTATTTCCAACTTCCTGGCGTCTCATGAAGGCAGCAGTCCCTTCTCATCACAACTGAATGATAACTAAACATTGTCAGATCCTTTCACACGTCGTAGTGTTCGAACACAAAGCTTATTGTATCTCAGATTTCTTCAAGTGTCTCCCTCTTCCTTCTTACCCCCCTTCTCAGTCTCTCACTACATTTCCCAGAGTTCCTCGCTTGCACGGCCCTACATACGCCACAATCCATCATCTTTTCCTACGTCTCCCATGTCAGTTTTAAATAAGTCAGTATTCCTACATCTCCCATGAGGCATCACACGTCGGGTGTCACTTACTACGTTTTCCCACGATTGCCAGAGACAGTGAAGGTTTCATGCGTCGCTTAAAATAGATTCATCTTCATAAAAACATCAAGACAAAATAAAGTCACTTCAAATATACACACACAACGCTTTAAAAAGAGTCAACAACAACAACCTCCTCTTCCTCCTCTCACCTTCCTCTCCTCACACCATCCGTCCGTCCGTCTGTACAGCAGTGTGTCTGTCAGCTCTCTGCTCTCCTGCAGGAGGCGCCACAGAGCAGCTTTCTTTGGTTTGTAGCACTCAGCGACGCAGCATTCAAGTCACATGGGAGAGACGGTGACTACGAGCTTCAGGCACTTACGTTACAGGTGAGAAGGTTCAATAGACCTGTCCTAAGCCCCGCCCCCTTCTGCTCTGTGCTCCAATAACATTTGAGCAAGAAACTTCCTCCTTTCCTGTACTTAGATATGCTATATGCTAAGCTAATCTGTGTTGAAATGATATTATGAAGATGGTTAGAAGATAAAAGCGACATATATAACACAATATGGAGTCACTCCATATTAAATACTGATTCATCAGTGTTTCTCTTTTGTTGGGACATGTTTGAGGTCAGTTCATGTTCATTTAGACGCTTTAACATCCAGGACAGATTCTTAGTATCCATAATTAATTACTGTTTTAATATCCCGATAAAATCTTTTATTTTTCAAGAGAACATTTTATTTTATAAAAATAGCTGCAGCGACAAGCATACACAAACCAAAGCCAGCTGATATAAAGAAACAACTGTCCTACTGTATGTGACATTCTGTCATGTTTAAAGATAATATGACGTGAAAACTAAACATTAGGTAAAGCCACAAAAAAAAAAATTCACTTTGAATTCTTCTATTTTTATTTTATTTTGGAGGGACACCACTGCGAGCATAAGAAAAAAAACCATTCTTGTACAATGCTTTCTTATGTAAAGGATATTTGCCGAATTGAACAGTGGAAGCCAACGAAGTGTCTCGTAAATCATTTTATCACTTTGGTTAATTTCAAGAAAAGAAAAGCAACATTAAAACACTGAATTATTGAATGTTGTTTGGCGTGAGACTCTCCTCCTACGGACGAGAGCGGCACATATCGGGGATAGAGGAGCCGTAATACACTTTCTTTCTTCTTTCTTGTCGCGAATCAGAATCAGAATCAGAAATACTTTAATATTTGCGAAGGCAAATATACTGCAGAAAATAGTCTTTTTGGTAAGAAACAACGTAATAGCTGGTCTGATGTTTGATTTTGTGACAGTAAACTATTGTTTGTAATAAGTAGAATGATGTTTCTGTGTTTGTCCACCAGAGGGCGCTGACGTTTATGCTCCGAATGCATCTTTATGTACAGAAACTGCTTTAATGAAAGTAATGATGTGTGTGAAACCTGAGTTCTCACTGAAGTCGTACAAACTGTGAGTCCCATACAACATGAATGCTGCTCCGGCTACGCTAGGCTGTGCTATGCTAGGCTAATACTTTCACCTGTGCAAACCTCGGGCCGGGCTAAAGTGTGGCTCTTCACCACACAGCACATAGCCCCTCGTTGCTCCCTGCTCGGGATAACCCGGGCCATCCCGAGCTAACACAGACCTCTCCGGGCTGAACCAGGCTAGTTAGCCTCCTGGGCTAACAGCGGCTAAACCAGAGGAGCCAAACCTCGAGTCCGTCCCGTCCAACGCACTTCATCTTTAGGTAAAACAACAGGAGACGTCTGCTACCAGTAACTCGCCCCAGGAGCCAAACACTGTCAGCTTTAAAAGGCACCGATCACAACCAGAATCAATCAATATCAGCGATCAATAACATCAATCAAACTAAATAGTAACGTGATAAACTTCAATCCTGTCTGACAGCCTGACGAACTGCAAGAAAACAAAGAGATCCGCTTTTTCCTTAAAAACAGTGTCGCTATGGCAACAGCTAACCCATGCTAACGTAAAAGGCTAGGAGCAAGCTACACACACACACACACACACACACACACACACACACAGCCTATTCTCTACAGCATCAGGACCGCGCGGTGTCCTGCAGCCAATCAGAGGCCACCCTGGTGTCAGAGGTCAGAGGTCAGATGGGGGTCTCCTTATTGTTGTTTTTGAGGTCCGGTGCGCTGAACTGCCGTCTCATCCTGGGCGGCGTGGTGAAGCCCCACCCACCCGGCGGCGGCCCCACCCCCAGCAGCATATCGGCAGGAGGGGGTGGGACCCCGGAGCGCGGCAGGCTGTGGTAGTTGGGGTGAGGTCCTGGCTGGAATGGTGCATTGTGGGGGTTGTAGTAGGGATGGTGGTGGTACTGATGGTGCTGGTGTTGATTATAGTGGAAGCCTCCATCTCTGTCCCTCCCCCCTCCTCCTCCTCTCCCCCCTCCTCTGTCCCCTCCTCTCTCCCCTCCTGGCCCGGGTGACACCCCCCTCCTCTGTCTCGGTCGCCCCTGGTGACCGCCACCGCCACCGCCACCGTGATGCTGGTCGCTGTCATAGTTACTGTTGCCGTGGGGGGAGCTGTCCAGAGAGTTGCGGCGGTAGCGGCGCTGCTGGTTTTGGTTGTTGCCCTGGTGGTGGTAGTAGAAGCCGCCCTGGTTACCCTGGTTGCCTTGGTTACGCTGTTGCCAGGCACGATGAGGGCTGGGGGTGCGCATGCGAGGGGGCGGAGGCTGGAAGGGGAGGGGCAGGAGAGCGGGAGACTGACCCTGAGGAGGTGGTGAGGGAGAGCCTTTACCCTCCAGTACTCCTCCTCCTCCTCCCTCCTCCCTCGGCTCTCCCCCGTCTCCTCCGCCCTCCCCCAGACCCAGAGCCTGCAGGGCGGCGCTGGCTGGTCCCCATGACAACCGGTGGGCGGGGTTACTCTTGAAGGGGAACTTGAGCTTGCACTCCTGGGGAGGGATGAAGCGGCCGGTCCCGGGGAGATGAACGGGGACAACGGGGGAGTTCTGGCCTGCAGGAGGGAGGAGACACATCAGTCAGGCGCCTGAACGACACTTCCTGTCTCAGGGTCAAAGGTTGACCTGTAGACTCACCCTGGTTCTGGTTCTGTCCTCGCAGTTTCTTGGTGATGTTCTGCTGCTGCAGGTTCAGGATCCGCTGCTGTTCCTGTTTCAGCCAGCGGAGGCGTCCTCTCCTGAACGCCGGGTCCTCGTCCATCAGCCGCTTCACTCTGACCTCCGGCTGGCGGGGGATGTCGCCGGCCCCGCCCCCGTCCATCTGAGGCTCGCCGCCCTCTTCGTCGTTCATGTCATCGTCCTGGAAACGAGAGGAAATCAGAGTCAAAGAGCCGCCGCTGGGAGTCTGACGGACCTGGACCTGGACCCGATGGGTGAACGTACCTGAACAGGTATGATGCTCTCCATCTTGATCATTCTGTCTCTCAGAGCTTTGATCTCCTCGTCCTTCATGTTGTTCTGCAACTTCACCTCCTGGAGGAGGAAGAGGAAGAGGAAGAGGAGGAAGAGGAGGGGGAAGAGGAAGAAGAAGAGGAAGAGGAAGAAGAGGAAGAGGAAGAGGAGGAGGAGGAG
>JAGRRF010012759.1:1099145-1111648 GCA_019097615.1 Morone chrysops
CAGGTTTCATTTTTAACAAGTCGGAATCTGTGTAATGTTGGTTATGTAAAGAACAGCTTGTAAATATCTGCTTACACACACACACACACACACACATACAGTTGCTGTTGTCTGTAAATAACGCCTCTAAACATTCTGCACATAGACATACCGTGCATACCGCGTCTAAATAACCACACGCTACCCAAAAATACATTGTTCACCAGGGCCGTGCTGCTTGTACATGTCAGCGTTGTTGCTGTAGCTAACAGGAGCTAACCGGCTACATCTGGTAGTAACTGATTGCTGAAGAGAGGCAGCCGGCACGTGATTGGCTGAAAGGTGAGACTGTAAAATGTGTCATTATAAAATACATTACCTTGTTTATGATATTATGTATAATATCATGACTATAGACACTAATACAGACAGAATAATGTTTATATTAGTGGTGTTCATCTCTCCCTCTCTCCCCTTCACTGTAACGTGTACCAGGGTGTTATACTTTACTCTATATAATGTATATATATATAATTATAATCTATATAATGTATATATATATAATTATAATCTATATAATGTATGTCTTATCAGGAGTACACATAGTACATGTTCACTGTATAAGGTGAGTGTTTACCAGCGTTGTCCAGCAGCTCCTGCAGGCCCTGGGAGAACAGCAGGTTTCTCAGTCGTTCCACTTCAGACTTCAGCTCTCTGATCAGTTTGGCGTTGGGATCTTCATTGATCACAGCGTTACAGCGGATCTGTTTGGCACGGTCAGCATACCTGGAACCACATGGTGCTTTGGTTAGATCTGATTAAAATGGTTTTATTTATCATACACAAGATAGCATTAGATCAATATCTGACCTCAGAGTGCTCAGTGTTTCTTCATAGTTGATGTCAGCAGGACTTAGAGCAGCAATCATGGCCGTCCGAGAGTTTCCTCCTGAAGCACACACAGATTAAAACTTGTTATCACCAACAGCGGTGGTTCTGTCGGCCCTCAGATTATCAGAGTTAACAGAGTTCCAGACTGGTTACGTTTTACCTGACTGGAAGAACTTTTTCCTGTATCAGCTGGGAATGTCAAACACCACCTGCGGCGTTCCCCAGGGGTCTGTTCTTGGCCCTTTATTGTTTACTATCTACATGTTGGGTGACGTTATCTAGAACTTCAATATCTATTTGCAGTTTTATCCACTCCTTTTTATTAGATTTTCACTTTTTGGTCTACGACAAAATACGTCAGTAAATACCCCAACTGTGACTATTTTTTTTTATTTTACATGTCTTATAAAAGGCGGTTTCTAACACGGTGTCATTGACATTCAAGCACAGATACTTCTGCACTTACTAGTCCACCTTTACAGCCTGGTTGTGTTTATACTCGCACTCTTGCAAACTTTTCTAACTCAAACTTAACAACTTGTAGATTTTAATCACAAGATTTAATCATGAGTTGAAAGATTAGAGGTGGTGAAGTCTTTCAACCGTGTTGTAGTTGGTTTATCGGCTAAACGTTAGCTTTCTACTTCTGCCGATCATTTACGCTTCAAAAATCAAATTCTTTGTGTCAACAAGGTCAATATCATAAACCTTTGTTCACTGCAGAGCATATTTTCAGCATTAATCCAAAATCCAATGGACCAATCCCACTGAAGGAACCAGGGCGATGCTAACTTCAGGATTTGCCTACACATATACGCTCTAAGCTACTGGTCTGAATACAAGTCGCACTTACCCAGGTTTTCTTTCAGTAGCCAGGTGAGAACAGAGTCTCTGTAGGGAATAAAATCACTTTTCCTCTTCTTGTTACTTTGCTGCAGAGGACAGAAGAAGGGGAGTCATTCTTTGTTTATTTTTTTTATATCATTTTGCATAAATACACATTTGTGTTGACTTACCATTTCAGCCAAAGCTGATATGACTTTTCCCAATGTCGTCAGAGATTTATTGATGTTTGCTCCTTCCTGCACGCAAATATACAGCAAAGTAAAGTCAACATACAGTAAACAGGAACAAATAACAAATAAATCTGGATAAACACTGATGAGACTTTAATTAAGCCAACACCAACGTGTGACCTCTGACCTTGAGTCGCATGCCCTTTGCCCCCGAGGAGTCTGCTCGTTCGCTTCCAGCCAGGTCGACCAGACTGATCTTGCTGACCTGAAGACAGAGTATTATCGTTAAGTCCAAATCCAAAATCCTGATTACAAACAACACTGCAACATAACGACACCAATGCAAGTACAGTAGGATAGCTCAGTCCCCACAAGGACACCGAGACCAGAACCAGCACACACCTTCTCAGTGTCCAGGCTGGTCATCTGGTCTCGTCGTTTCTGGGTGAAGACGATGGTGAAGACAGCGTGTGACCTGGACGACGTCTCATTCATGTTTGTGGCCGCAACCGTCCTGTAATCAGTAACCAGTCAGAAATAAATAATCAATCACTGACAAACTGCCTTCAGGCCCCAGCATGACCCACCATCCAGGCAAGGTACAGTCCTGGACCTTCAGGAACAGCAGCCTCTTTCTAGTTTTGTCTTTAATATCTGGATATTGTGTGAAGACTGACCGAGCTTTGTTGCCAGCGTCCATCAGGTCTCGGATGTCGCTGAATCCGGTCACAGCCAGTTTGGACAGATCCTCCACGTAAGGACCCAGGATGGGATGCTCCCGGACCCGCAGAGTACCCTGGGACTTTGGGTTTAACAGATCCCGGACCCGCTCGCAGTAGATCTCCATGTAGGACACCTGGAGGAGGAGGAGGAGGAGGAGGAGACAGCGATCAGCCAATCAACGTTCACTGGAATGAAGCAGTTTGAATGAACGGATCAGAGAGAATTTACCTCCACAGAGTAGGTCAGGTCAGGATCAGTGTTTTCTCCGGTTCTCTGAAACAAGTCCTCACACAGCTGGAGACAGAGAGATAGAGGACCATCCATCAGATTATTCACTGATCAAATACCATTAAAGGTGGATTTATGATTCTGCATCTGCATCTTCCAAAAGTCCTGCTGTGCTTTCTCAGAAATGCAACCAGACATAAAATCTGTGTCTAATCTGCAGGGCTGCTTTAGGTTTAATGGTCCCACCACAAAGCAGGAGGAAGAAACCAGAATCCTCTACAGACAAGATCATTAAAAACGCTTTAGTTTAATTCCACTTCAATGATGCTGCTTTGTTTCTCTAAGTTAACGACTTATTAGCTCATAATTATAAGAACAAAATGAATAAAAAACAGACACGTTCTTGTTCAAGCTGGTTTTGCCATCTGACCACAATGCAAACAAGCCTTATATATTTTCAGGATCTTGTGTTTGCCTTCATTAATGATAAATAAACACTGAGTTATGAACGGAGAGACATACTCAGACACAGAGGCATAAATCCAACCAGGGCGGAGACAGGTCACAGAGAGCAACAGAAAGTGTCCAAAGTTTGGGATCATTTCAAACAGACACACAATGAAAACTCTGTACAGTGTCTGTTTTAAACTGAACTAGCCTAGCACAATAACTCTACCTACTTAGCAGCTACAAGTCACTGTTTATCTGCAGGATCAATATTCTGATTGCTTGCAGCTTCCAGCTCTGAAGCTCTGAAATATGTATCTTCGGTTTAGGCTGTTTTAATTGTCTTTAACGCCTCGTACCTAACTAGCTAACTAGCTGTCCACAGTCTGGACCTACTCAGTACAAGAAGACATCGTAGGAACGTTAACGTTACATAAACACAGACTTTTATTTCTTTACTGTGGCAGCAAACACACACAGCCTTTCAGTAACTATTACACTGCAACCTGAACTTATCCACACACTTTATGCCAACTACAGTAATGTCACTGTCCCTCACACACCAGGAAAGACTCAGTGCCTACAGCTAACCCACCAGACTCCACCTTCCTTAAAGGGGAGGGCTGGAATAGCTTTCAATAGAATACTCGATTGCTTCATTAACTGATATCTGCAGCCTTAAATCCACCTGTGTTTACCTGTGGTATGATCCCTTCCTGTCCAGGCTCTTGTTTGCCCATCATGGTGTAGCTCTTTCCTGCACCCGTCTGTCCGTATGCAAAAATACACACATTGTATCCTGGAAAACAACAATAATATTAATCACTTTAGAACTGAAGACACAAACTGATCCTCAATGATCGATAGCATCCCGTGATATTTGTTTATAATCCTGATGGATCTGCTTCCTGTCGGACTCACTCACACTGGACTGATTCACACATCATGTTTCACAGATTTAATCTCAAAGTGAAAACTGGAAACGATTCGTTGTTTGGTCCATAAAATGTCAGAAAGAAGCTGACGTCCTCAACACAAACAAATTCAGTTTGCTGTCACAGATGCCTGAAGACACCTCAAAATATTTACATTTGAGGAGTTGGAATCAGAGAATTTGGACTTTTATTCTTTAAAAAACTCAAAAAAACAAATAATAGATTACCAAAATAGTTAAATCGTTAGCATCAGCACTATCTTTGTCACTGGTCTTTGTGTTTTTGGTCATTGAGCAGCGGACCGGTTTACCTTCGAAGGCGTGCAGCAGCATCTCCTCTCCGATGTCCTTGTACACCTGCCTCTGACACGCAAAGCTCGGATCATCAGCCTGCAGACGCAGACACACACACTTCTGGTTATCATTGCTGTTGCTGGGTGATCTGATGACTGGTTCTCTGTGTGTGTGTGTGTGTGTGTGTGTGTGTGTGTGAGGTTACCGTCGTGTGGGACCAGTAGGAATAGTCGAAGGTGAAGTTCTTGGCTCCATCTTTGGGTTGTTTGGGGTTGGAGATACCTGGAAGGAGAGAGGGGACTTTATCAGACCTTTAATACCCGACGTGGTTGAAATGTGCTCAACGTTCACAGAGACACGTTCCATCGTTACCGCGTTCACTGTGTGAATATCTGAGTGGATGTGAGTTCAGACGGCTGCTAAAAACAGACGAGTCGCAGAGAAAAAGTCTATAAATAACCTCTGAGTGGTTCAGAGGTCACGTGACAGCCAGAAGCATTCTGGGATTGCTGAGGCCTGTTTTACCACATGCAAACTGAAGGAAGGAGCCTTTCAGAGACTGAAATCACCCAACAGAATGTAACTGATACAGACTGACATGTTCACATAGAGACAGTGACGATGGTTTCTTAAGTCTTTCACACAACGACATTCACAGGCAAAGAATCAACATTATTTTATCCTGTTTGCTTTAAAAGCAGCACAAACAAGGTATTTATCCACAGTCAGTGTATTATCCAGTGCTTGCCAACCTTTTTCCTTCAGGGAGCCCCTTTCTGTCACTGAGTAAACTTCAGATTATATTCAATAATATCAATAACAGAGAACAGCTGATAAACTGATCAATGAGCACAAACAGTGAACTCAGTGAACATCGATTATTTCCTGTGAATATTGATACTGATAACAGACACTGATAGTTTTATACAATGCTGGGTCTGTAGTACGTATCTCCTCCTCTTATCAATGTCACCATGTTATTCAAACCATCATATCATTTACTGGAAGGTCTTGTATTGACACATTAACTCTTTTTATTGACGCAGAATTTATGAGACACTCAGATGTCCCCGCTGTGTCCTCTCCATAGAGTTTACTACAGTTAGGGTTTCCTCTAACAGTAACGTGACTGAGGCCCCAAGTACCAGTTCAAATGAAGTAGAATTCTATTTGAACTGATTTTATCTTCTCACCGATCAGCCTGTTGAAAGTTAAAGTGTTTGTTACACGTACGGTTAACCACAGTGGGTGGGGCTCGAACCTGCAGCTTCTCCTACCAACAGTCCAGTTTTAAACTAAATACTTCGGTAATCTGAGGCCTAGATCTGACTGAAGGACGACACAGATTAGTTCCAGGATATTTGAACCAGTTTCCAGGTGTTTATATGAAAGTAGTCTCTTAATTTCCAGGTTTTCCAGGACACGTGAGAACCCTGGAAACACTGACGTCAACAGGAATTCATGGCGGTGAGGAAGTGTTTTCACAGCGTCCGGGTTAAACTTTCAACATTATAATGATGAGCGCAGGCGGGATGAGCAAAGTTTGAGTCAGAATATCTGAAACTGAACAAATATTATGGATGGAAACCGACAACCGGCTCCAAATTAAACTGCGGTTGAACAGCCATGAGCACGCCAACTCCTGTTCCTCCTGTCCTTGTGTTCAGACTCACGGATATTGATCGAGAATCAGGAAAGAATGGGTAGAGGCAGTTCCATTGCAGTATATGGAAGTCCCCTCTTTGATAGGTAGACATCGCTAATGGAAAAAAGTCCCCTCTTAGCAATTTCTTTAAAAAAAAAAAAATTACATTTGAAGTAACATTCTGGTAAAAGACCTTAAAACATTTTTCTATGCTATTTTGTTTGTTTTTAAATAACCAGAGACATCACTCCCCTGTTGGATAGGGTAGCACGACAGTCCCCTGTTAGCAATGTAGGAATGTATAGGTGTGTGTTTGTGTGTGTGTGTGTGTGTGCGCACTTACAGGTGGTATTTCCCTGCATCTGGATCACACACTTGGCGTTGCGTCCCGTCTCTCGGGAGTTGAACGGGCGGACTCGCACCGCCACCTTCACTGACGCGCCCGCCATCTCTTAGCTCCGCCCCAACCCCACCTGAGGGCAGCCAATCAGAGAGCAGAGTCAGACAGAGGCAGGAAGGACAGCACAGATTTTACAGCTGAAGGTCAGACGTTCAGCAGACTCTATCCAGGTGCATTATGGGAAATGTAGTCAGTGTTTTTGGACTAAAAGCCAGGATTACTCAACTTTTCTGTTTTTAAGAAAAGGAAATCATTCATATTGTTTATCTTCCTCTCTTTCTCTCCATCCCTCCTTTTATCAATTATTAGAACATTATTGAAAAATGACAAAATGATGGGTATTTATTTTTTTGTTATAACAGACAAAGAAAAATACTCGGAAAATAATATTTTTCATTGATTTAAATGTTAAAATTAACTTTTTTTCATTTATAAATGATTAAATGTTACATTAAAAGATGAATTAAAAATCAGTGATTAAATTCTAGTTTAGTGTTTTATTTTTGGATTTTATTTTGTTTGTATTTTGTTGATTGTTTTTATTTGTATTTGTGAGTAACATATAAACATTTAAACTATTCTCTCCATCATCCATCTCTTTATTCTCTCTCTTTCTCTTTCAGATTACATTAAATAAATCTCTCTCCACCATCCCTCGTTTTGTGGTCAAACCACTTTTCTCCTCCTCTCCTTTCCAGCGTCATTTTACGAGCTCAGTTTCTCTTTCCCGCTCTTTTTTCTTCATCCTCCTTTTTTCCACTCATGCATTTTCCTCTCATCCTTTTTTCTCTCTCGTTTCCTTTAATATTTCCTTCTTACCTCCCCTCCTTTGCTCTTTTCCTCTTTTATTTCTTTCCTTCAGTCTTTCATACACTTTAATTCTCTCTTCTTATTCCTCCTTTCTTTTCTACTTCTTTGCTGTTGTTATTCTTTCATTCTTCCCCAGACCTCCTCTGACTCTCTCTCTCTCTCTTATTATTTCTTTCTCCTCCACCTCTCTCTCCTCTAACTCATCCTTGGCATTCGAGCACTGCTGCACATTCTCTCTTTCTGTCTTTTTCCTTTCATTACTGTTCTCCCTGAACCTCCTCCTCCCTTCATTCTTTCCCCTCTCTCTTCCTCTCTTTCTTTCATGTTTCCACTTATTTCCTCTCCACTCTCTCCCTCTCTCTCTTTACATTCCTGTCCTCTGTTTTGTGTTTCCTCGTCGCCATGGAAACCACAGCTGTCTTTCACCTCTGTCTTCCTGCTCCCGTCGTCCTGCAGTCGTTATCTTTCATTCCTCTCTGTTCTTGCTCTATTGTCTCTTTCTCTCTCTCCCCCCCTTTTCTTTCTTTTATCTTCTCTCTCTCTCTCTCTCTCTTTCAGTATGTATGTATGTTGAACGCCCCCGCCCCTGCCCCGGGCCTTTAAACACACAGTCCTGTTCTGCTGGGAAATCACCTCGTCAGACACTGTTACTGTGTGAGCGTGTGTGAGTGAGTCAGAGTGTGTGTGTGTAATAAACACAATAGAGACAACCTGACTATCAGAGTCCTTATCAGAAGTAATTGTATGTGCAGCATTGATCAAAGCTCCTTCTCCGATTATTGATCTGATTTAAATAGTACAGTTATAATAAAGCTGTGTGAGGACACACCTTTTAAATATAACAATATATGGAGACACAGTTCACAGCAAGGAGAGCACATGTTTGGATTAAGGAACTATTTTCTGCAACATGTCTTTGTTTTCTTAGTTTCTTGAACAAGCGGCCATTTTGAAGAGATAAGCGTTCAATAAATCACAACTTCACCACCAGTTGAACAATGATCTCATTTTAAATAGTTGAGATGATGAGAGAAAATAAGTGCATCTAGCAGTGTAGATGCAGATTACAACCAGCTCATGCTAAGGCAACAGAAACCCAATGGTTCCTACAGTCAGGTGATTAAACACAAACAGAGCTTTAAATATCAGATTATATTTCTAACAACAGATCGATGTACACCTACTGCAATTCACTAGAGCACCAAATGTGGATTCATCTGCCGCTGAAAATAGTGCCCAGCAAATTAACTCTGAGTGGTTTTCCACTAACTGGTAACTGTAAGAACAAAGGAAGAACCAGAGCTGGCCAATTGACTGATTGTAATTTATAATGACCCCAGTTTGATCTTAACAACCTCAAAATAGAAACACGACACTGAAGACAAAGCTGACATTGGGGGTCTGAGTATCGACTGCCAGGGAACCTCTGCACTCAGGAGAAACTAATGACGAGGAACCAATGAGCTCGGAGCCATGGACAGGAAGTGAGACGGTATTGAGAGACGGACTAACATGTGGTTGGTTTGGTGTCCACGTGAGATTCACTGAGAAGAAGAAAAATATCAAAAACACACTGATGTGAAATACCTTAAATATGAGTGTGGCTCTAATGTACACACACTTCCTCTGTGTGTGTGTGTGTGTGTGTGTGTGTGTGTGTGTTCCTCCTTCTGAACCACCACTGTGACAACAGGGACGCCACGCCCAGGAAGCTCCTGCAGAAATAAACAAACGAAGCGTCCGCACCCACCGCACTATGATGTCATCGTACAGGTCAGGTGGTTTCACACACAAAGTCCTGTCTGTCTGTCCGAGAGTGAGACAGAATCACTGACACACAGACAGAGGAGAACGACGGTATCCATAAAACTGCACTCTGCTTTAACACGTTCACACTGACACTAATGAAGCTTTCACCTCCTTCTGTTACTGTATTTGACCTTTAACCTTCTTTCTGTTCACCCATAAACAACCCAAATTACACAACATGAGCTATTTACACACACTGCTCTGCACAGTGGGACTGAATCAAACATTCATCTCCATCCCACAATTAAATCATCAGCTTTCTTAAGCTAGTCACAGGACGTGTTTGTCTACAGCAGACATCCGCAGTTCGCCATGCTATTAGCCGACTCCATAAAAAGAGCCAGAGCAGCTCAGAGAATCTCTTCTGTTCTTCGATAATAAAGTGTCTGTAAGTCCTCAGTTGGCCCCGCAGACTCAGACACTGACGTTGAACCCTGCACCGCCAGACAGCTGAGGACTGAAGCCCCGACGCTGCACACAAACCAACATTAAAGTTATTTCTCCAAAACGTTTGTTCCAGCTGTTCTTGTCAATCCACATTCCTGCTCACTACAATCTCTTCTGCTTTTGATTTCCTTTCCAGGTTAGTGCTTATATAATATCATAAAATATGGTTTATCAGGTTTGTTTACAATCTCATGAGACACCTTGTGTTGTCAACAAGTCTCCAGATCTCACCTTCAATGTGAAACAATGTCAAAACATTTCTCATTAAAAACAGTTGTCCTTGATGTTCGCTAGTGTTTTTCTAATATTGGCTAACTTAAAATGTGACTACATATATGTATGTATATGTCTCTTATCTTTTAACCTTCTTTAAAACGTGGTAGTCCTTTCAACATAGATTAGCCTAGCATGTAGCCTAGTCATGACAACAGGAACAGGATGCATTCAGGACAGCTGAGCAGTGAGTTCAAACACAGCAGCATTGTTTTCAGCTGGCTCCGGTATGTGACACCGATGAGTGTCGGACCACGCCAGCGGGCCTGGGTATCGCTCAGAACTGACACCGGCACCTCGACCTCGATACTCCTGAATGGTTTTAGAACATTATGGTACAATAACTGACTTCAAAGCTGTTCAGAGACCTGAGAGCAGAAAGTGAAGGACAGTGAAATACAACACAACATGTGTACAGTATAGGACCACACACAAACTATAATAACTGTTACAGGAACATTAACCACAAACGGTGGCAGCGATACGTCAGCTGTGGCGAGGGCAGGACGACGCCGGCTCGCTAACAAACAGCACGGTTCTACACGTATGTGCAGAGAAGCAGCTCGCAGCCGCTGTGTGGGCGAACTGACCCTGGTGAGTTCTACTTCGTTGGTACCGAATCACAATATATCTTTCTGTACTCTGTAGTATCGACGCAATTTGGTTGGTGCCATAAAAGTGTTGACGTTCGATACCCAGTCCTGAACGCCAACACAGCCACCTGATCATTTCAGACACAACACACTGTCCTAAAACTGTTTCACTGAACAAAGGCTGCACAATAACTGTTGCTAAATACAGTATTAATGAATAAAATACACTTTAACATCACGTTATCTTAAAGACCTTCCAGGGACAGACGTCGGACATTAGCTGTAGCTCTAAACGCTGCGATACATTGGGTTAATTAGAAAGCTATTTTCTATGTAAACTGTATCTGTTCCAAGGAAAGAAACATTAAATAAATAAGAGGAATGCAACTAAGAGTTGGAAATAATATTACAATCAGGAACCATCTGATCCTGAACACACCTTTAATGTGTCAGCCAGCAGCTCCTCAGTCAGCCACTGGAACTAAATATGTTAAAGTGCAACCAGGTAACAACACATTACTGTAACACACACACACACACAGGGCAGAGGAGTGTGTGTTTGCTCTGTCAACACTGCTTAAAGTCACACCACCACAGCAAGAACACAGCAAACACACACACACACACACTCACAGACAAGATGGTGGACACAGATACTGGATTGTACTCTAATCTTATTGTGTGTGTGTGTGTCTAGGTGAACACACAGCCTGCATACCACCGAGTACGGGCAGAAACGCTGACATCACAGCACAGGCATCCCAACACACACACACACACACACACACACTCAGAGTTCTTCAGTGGTTGAGCAGGCCGGGTGGGTTGTGAAGCTGCTGTTAGCTGAAATAACCAGCTGTTTAAACAGGCTGTTAGCACACAGACAGACAGACAGACACACAGACAGACAGACAGACTGACTGACTGACTAAAAGAAGGTTTTCCAGCATTAAAGCAGAGGATTCCAGTCGTCCTTGTGGTTCAGGGCTCTGAGCTGAAACCAGCTGCAGTCTCAGAGAGCCAGAAATTACACAACAGTCAGACGGAGCAGATGGAAACCAGTCTGCTGCTGACGGCTGGAAACACGCACAAAACTCACCTAACTGTTCACTCAGTCTCTTCAGCAGACGAGGAGAGATTCAGAACAGCAAACAGAGCGCCGTGACTTTGGCACGGTCGGGTTCTGGATCCACAAAGAAGCAGATAATGGATTCTAGGTTTTTATTCGGGGGAATACCTAACCCTAACCCTAACCCAGGCCTGTTAGAGTTTGTTCATGATCTCCATTAAAAGCAGCCGAATGATCAGCAGCTCCCGTCTGCAGCAGACAGACAGACGTCTGTCACTGGAAGACGGGATGATTCTCAGGTTCAGCTGCAAGATTACTCTTTCACCACCATCCACCATATATCACAATGACACACACACACACACACACACAGGCACACACACTCACTTTGTGTTGTCTGTTTCTGAAGCGCAGACACTGACTGACGCCGTTATCTCTACCTGCCGACCGATGACTCTCCCACTAAAACACACGTTTCCCATGTGGGTGTGTTCTTCTGTGTGGGGGGACGTCCATAACTGAATACCGCTCGCTTTCCAGGCGTGTAGGAGAAACTATGATGGTGGCGGAAACCGTTCTGGGTTGTAGAGACATGGCAGACTCCGCCAACAGAGGACCCGCTCCCTCTGTAGGTATCAACGATTGTTCTAATAAAACATACCTGTGGAACGTTCCACCCCGGAGCTTTAAGGGTCTCCTGCAGCTCCACCTGCTCGCCGTGTCAGGTGAGGAGTCAAATCAGCAGCCAAAACAACAACCACTCACTTCCTGTTGGTCTAAGAACAGCTGCAAGCATCCAAATAATGAGAAACCTCAAAACCAACAGCAGCACGCCGTGTTCAGTGGGGGTTGTTCACAGCGACGACTCCTTCAGTTCACAGCCCCAACACACACTCACACACAGAGACACACACAGAGACACACACACACACACACACACACACA
>JAGRRF010012759.1:1206362-1216926 GCA_019097615.1 Morone chrysops
CACACCTGCTATCTCAATTCAATAAGCTTTATTGGCTGTCTCTGTCTCTCTCTCTCTCTCATTCACTGACTCACTCACTCATATACACACCATGTTTCACACACATTTGCCATTAAAACAGTGATCTCAATAGGAACATAACAGTATGTAACTGTATGTTTGCTTTGTTTTGCTTTTTTTGTTGTTTCTAAGTTCTGAGCTGGATTACTGTGTTTCATACTAGCTAAAATGTTAAAATCATCTTTCTTTTTATACTTGGTGTTCACTACAAGAATGTTTTCCCACCCTCTCTTTGAGAGCCTTCTCTCCCTCTTTCATACTATCAACACAGACTGTTATCTATTATCTAATTGTCAATTTGTCTACAGTGAACTTTAATCAATCCCCAGCTGTAGACTACATATCTTTAAAGAACTAGATTGTTGTATTACCTATTATAATTTATCTTTATGCGTTTGCACCTTCTACTTGGACACGGAGCATAATAAACATGCAACTTGTTCTTTAGTTATTTTATTGGTATAGGCAAGGGACATGGGTGTCGCCATCATATATTTAGGGGGACGCAATTGACCAAATAGCGAACAACAAATATGAGTCTGTGTGAAACATTGAAATTTACCAACACACGAATTTATCATTGTGAATGATTTGGGATCTCCAGCGGGTCACCCTAAAATGCACCAGAATGCATCATCATACCTGTGAAACATCTACAAAATTCAAAATGTTGTGGGGGAGGACTCCCAGACCCCCAACATAAACAGCCCCACCTACAGTATATTCCATCAGCCGCCACTGATGATAACATTATAGTGTTATTATAGTAGTATTATAATTAGTAGTTTTGCCTCGCGACCCTCACTGACCCTGCCACGTGCACACACTCCCACCTGGTGGATGAAAGCAGGAAGTACACAGGTGTTGTTGTTGTGATCAGCTGACTCCTGCTGACTCTCTTCCTCTCCAGCAACCTGAACTGACCTGCTGTGTTCACTCATGTTGTCTCTCTTACAGACTGAAACAGCTGAAACTCAAACTGCTGCTGCAGGTACGTCCGCTCAGAGGTTAGCAACTGCTGCTGGGGACAAATACACAACACCGACCCGGTTAAAGAGCCACAATAACCCGGACTGAGGAGCTAACGAACCGCTGGTTGAAGCAGCTATAATGTATTCAGGCAGCGAGAGAAGCTAACTGCGTTATCAGTAGGAAGCGTGTTGAGCTAACGTTAGCCGCTTCAGCTCGTTAATTAACGTGAAGTGAAACAGTTGACGCAACATACGTTATCGGAAAACAGCCATAAATGAATCCGGGTCTGTGTGTGTCTTTAAATAGACGTGCGGATGATGGTGTGTTCGTGCAGGCGTTGGTGGTATAGTGGTTAGCATAGCTGCCTTCCAAGCAGTTGACCCGGGTTCGATTCCCGGCCAACGCAGCTGTTTTTTGCACCGAGAAGCTTGAGGCGTCGATTGTTGGAGATCCTGTTTCTATTCTCGAGTAAACTGACGACCAAGGAACATATTTAATGTATATTTCATGTTATATTTTAGTAAATAAAACAGCAGAGAACAGCTGATTAACTGTACATTGAACAGTGAACTCTGTAATACTGCAGGAAGTCTGTGTGGATTGGGACGAATACATTTTATACAATTCTCTGTCTGTATTTTTATCATTTGTAACAATCATACAGACCTAATACGCTTCCTTTGACAGACTTACTGTTTTAATTCTCGTTGTTCTATTAGCTCTTCGGTTGTTATACTGTATATACAAATATACGAATATATATATTTGCATAAAAACACGTTTTTCCTCAGATTTTATGATGGTGTGTTCTTTGTACTATAAATTGAACTGACAGGCACAGGAATAAATCATTTATGAGGATTTATTCATTGAGGTTATTGTTTATTTCAGTTTAATGTTATTTTGTCCTGTTTTTTTATGTTTAAAATAAATATAAACAAACAAATATGTAACGTATTCTTTTTCTCTCGTTGCTTTTTCCTACAGCTCCTGAATGCGTCGGCTCTGAGCTCTGTGTGTGTGTGTGTAGATATGGCGAGGTACTTCTGCAGCGAGGTCGACATTAAGAGTCCGTGGCATCAGGTGCTGGCCGCCTTCTGGCAGCGCTACCCGAACCCGTACAGGTATGGTTGGTTCTGAGCCCCTTCGGAGGCAAAACGTTGGAAACTTTAACTCGTTTATCATCAGTTTGTGTTAAATGTTCAAACAATGTCTTTGATTTATAAAACTGTCGTATCCTTTTACCGTAATAGTAGATAAAGTTCTATCGTATTTGTGACGGTATATTTTACAGCGCCCACGTCCTGACCGAGGATGTCCTGTACCGCGAGGTCACCCCCACCAACCACCTGTTGTCGCGGCGACTGCTGACCAAGACCAACCGGCTCCCGGGATGGGCCGATCGCGTCTTCCCCACTCACATGGCCCGAGCTGTGTACGTCCTGGAGGACTCCATCGTCGACCCGCACACGCACACGCTCACCACCAAGACCTGGAACCTGAACCACAACAAGCTGATGGTCAGCGCTCCTGTCATTTACAGGTGTACCTTACAGGTGTACCTTACCTGTTGTCGGATAGCGGTGCTCTAAATGTGTGTTCAGACTGAAAGCAACCTGCTTTATGTGAGTCCGAGTCCGAGTTTAATTGTTGCAAACAGCCAGTTTACCAACGACAGCTGTAGTGTTTCTGAAGTTACTGAAAAATAGTAATTAGTTACTTGTCTCAAAGGTAACTGAATTACTTTACCAATTACTGCATGTTTAATTTACAATAATCTTTCAAACAACCTCCAAAATAACCTGTGGGGTTCCCCAGGGATCTATTTTAGGGCATATACTTTTTAATCTATACATACTACTCCCGTTAGGAGAGATGTCGTTACGCTGATGACACACAGCTTTATGTTTAATGACCATCGTTATTATTTAATATAATATATGAAATATGTCACTGATTCGGGAACCAGTACAGTTATTTGGGTTTGTAATAAACGTGTGCAGCCCTGTTGTGTTCAGGTTGTGCTGTCTGTCCCTCAGACGGTGGTAGAGCGGTGTTTGTTTGAGGAGGACCACAGTCGGCCATCTTGGACCAAACTGAAGAGGGAGGCCTTCATCTCGTCGGGGGTCTACGGCCTGGCCCGGCCCATACAGGTGCACAAACACACACACACACAGGTTTATATATTGCCTCTGTGTCTAAAACCACATTCAGACAGGATTTACATTACAGATTATTCACCAAGGCCTGCACTGGGGGGCGCTGGAGAGTTGGAGGGAAGGCAAAAGATACCAGATGAGGTGAATTTGAGTCATAACTGAAACATACTGATGTCATTCTGTGTGACTTCCAGAGGTCATCATCAGATCCGAACCGGGTTCTTGATCCAGAACGGAGCCAGTTCCCCGTTGGTGAAGAATTAGAGACGTAAATCCAGAACTGGACTGTAACTGTTTGTGTCTCTTTACCAGGAGTTCGGTCTCGCCAGGTTTAAAAGTAACCAAGCCAGAGCCATGAAGGGGTTGGAGTACGCGCTGTCCAAGATACAGGGTAAGCCACTAACATTTGTACTATACTGTGTCTCAGTGACGTGGACCAGCCCCTAGTGGCCGCTAGAGGAACTGCAGGTCTGTTTCCGGCCAGGTTGCCTCCTGGTTTTGCCGCCTTGTTGAAATCCTGTTCGTTCTCTTTTATGATGCAGCCGAGGTCGCCCCGGAGTCGTCAGAGAAGCACAAGCTCCTCCCACCGCAGACCACGCCCACCCCGACTACCCAGAATCCCAAGCAGTTTGTCTGATGGGCGGGGCATCAACCTCAGCTGTGATGGGTCGCTGCTTAGAAGCTCAGGCATCTTTCTCTAAACTACAATAATTCCCAGGATTCAGTGGGAATGATTTAAACCGTCTTAGTAAAATAATTTTATGTTTTATTCTCTAAAACTTTCTTTGAATCATTTTGATGATTCTTTAATATATAATTTAGGCAGTTTGTGTAGAGTTTACACATTTTTGTTATTTAAAAACAATATTTAGGAATTATGTCTTCAAAATCTAAATTTTCTTCGAGACTTATATATATATCAGATTGTACTAATGTTATATTTTATTTTCTATATATATTATATATGTACATTCTGTTGAATCTGTTCTTTTTGTTTTGTCCTCGTTTTTTATATTTTTATACAATCAGTTGTTTCATTTTAAGTTATTTTATTTTGTAATATTTTACTAACTAACTATTTCGCAGCTGTTTCATTGGGAACTTTTGCATGTTGAATGAATTTTAAAATCTGTATCAAGACTTTATGGAAATAGTTACACACACAGTGAGTTTAGCATTAGTCTGTTGTACAGAAGCATGTTTTATATTCTGAACAACCGTTACCACACCCTCACCGCCATCATCGCCCCCGGTGGTCGCCTCTGTCCGGGCTGAATAATGGGAACAGTTTGATTTATGTCACATGACACAATTAGACAAAACATTTTTAGATTGCAGGGTTTATTGCCTCTCACTGGAGTTTATTATATACGTGGCTACAATAGCTACACTAGTTGTTCAGTCATTGAAACACCTGGAAATGGATTAAAGTAACCAAAAATCCTGGAAATAATCTCTGTTGTCCTGGAAAACTGTATTTTAGACCCTCACTCACACTGAAACAGAAAAATGGACCTCTTTAATTTCTGCTATTTACTTTTTGTTATTAATGTTACATTTGTTGGTTGTTAATTGTACATCCAGAAACACTTATCCTTTCTACTTCTTCTTTTAACGTCCTAGTTTAGGGTTAAAGATGAATTTTCTGTAAAAAATTAAATTTGTTCCACTTGATTTGATCTGTTATTTAAACTCTGCTGAGGCTGCAGATAGTTTCCATAAACACAGACCACTATGTGAGCAAGTGCTGTCCTGTATAAACTTCTTAAAAAGAGAGGGAAGCAGCAGGAAGTCTTGTGTTAGCATTAGCAACGCAATCTTAAACATGTTAAAGATGTCTGAAAAATCAATCAGTCACATTCACTCCTGAACAACACGTCTGTATATTCTTAGACCGTCTGTCCCTGACATCTGTAGCTGTGAGCCATTAATCCGTCCATTAGGATGAACATTTGATAAGATTCAAATGATGTGCATTCAAATCAGATTTGCCGACAGCGCCCGTCCTCGTGTGCCCGTCTGGGTTTTAACCACAGATTGGAAACTACTAAATGATTTGATCTGTTTCCTGGATAAATGTAATACGTCTCAATTCACTTTCCACAGCTCAGAAATAATCGAATACAATTAAACATGAATAAAATAGTGACATTCTGACACCGATCTATATATATGGATCCTTTAATCTGCCCATTAAACATTTGACTAATGAGGATGTGTTTTCAAATTAAAGTGTGTCACAGTCTGGAGCGCAGAGTCAGTGCGTCCGCTCCATTTGCAGCCTGGTTGGAGACGTCCGAGCTGCTGCACTCAGTTAATGTCAGGAAACAATCAGAGTCAGACGCACTCGGACCCGCAGTGTTTCTGGGGGGCCCTAGAGGTACTGAGGAGTACTGCAGGGGGATTGTTTTATTTAACCTGAAATAATAAGTTAAATAAATGAGATTAATCAGATTTAATATACAATCGTAGTTGTGTGTGTCGACTGCTGAAGAACAAGAAGAAAGCAAAGCATCATGTTTCTGTTTTTATTATTTGCACATACACACGATAAATATATAAATACAACGACAGAAGAGGATGAAGATACCTCCTCTTCATTAATATCATCAAACTTTAAATACAGGTACAAACTAAGATTCAAGCAGCTGAAATATAATATATTGAGATCCACAAAGTGTTCAACAAACTCATGAGATGTTTTTAAAATAAAGATAATGTAGATATTGATTGTATATTTCAGTGAATGTTGATTGAGGGAAGTTAAAATGTCCTAAACTGTATTAAAATACATTATATGAGGATAAATTAATCTGTAATAACAAGTTAAAATACAAAAAATAAAAAACAATGAACAAACTCAACTGACTTCATTACGATGTTTCCCTGTTGATTTAATGTGAGGAACCAAAGATTAATATTCTGACTTTTTCTTTTTGTTACAAAATATCATAAAATTAGATTTATTTATGTTTAGAGAGTTTGTTCATTTAGAAATAGAAACAGATGCTAAAATGTTTGTGTGAAGCAACAAGATTTGAATCATCAGCAAATAACAGAAGTTATTAATAATGTTTGTTCACTGCAAGCAAAAATCAAGAAAATGGATTCGCAGTTGAAACGTAGCAACTGAAAACAACAAAATATCATCAGGAAGAAAATGTTTTTGTGCTCTTACAGTTACAGGTTGTTTAATTATGATGTGTTTGTACCTTCTAATAAAGGTTTTATTTACTATATTCAGCAGCCTCCAGTGAACACAACCTCAGACAGACAGAGGACAGGCAGAGGAGCGGTACCGAGGTGATTTATGGAGTTTACAGATGGACTTAATGCTAAAAGAAGCTAACTGACGCTAACAGTAATGTTAGCTGCCTTTAGCTAGTTAGCTCTTGCAGCTAACGTTAGCTGACTTAACCGCGAGGTGTGAATATTAAAACCACCTCAGTACTTTATTCCCTGTCGTCAAACTGCATTCAGTCAGCTAATGGATCCACTACAGCTGCTAGCACACGGCGCTACAGGCCAGAAGACGACTGTAGATTAAAAATGTCTCATTATAATAAAACACAATAAATATTATCCTCAGGTGATCATACGCTAATGAAACCAGTGAATATTACATTTCTGCCCATTGAGCGTTGCACACTTTACGTTAACCAGCATTCGAACTGAAAAAGGGCAGTTTTCCCGCCCTGTGTAGAAAAAGCAGAGGCGACACCAGACTGCTGGGCAGGTTGAACCAGATGGCCGACAGCATCACCACACAGCCGTCGGCGTCGCTGAGCAGTGGGGAGGCATCCAGAGAAAGACACACGAGGAACCCGACGAACAGCAGCCACAGCACTCCCATTATGGCCACGATGGTGTAGAAAGCTCTCTGCTTCGATTGGCCGACCCGGTCCTTGCCTGCTTCCCCCGGGCCCGGGCGAATCAGGACGTGCAGAACCGAGAGGCTGCAGAAGGAGACGACGAGTAAGGAGAAAATCAGAATGCCGAAGAACGGGACGATGGGCATGTCGGGCCGGTACAGAACGGTAACGCCGCTCCACCCACAGCACAGCAGCCAGACGCACCCAGTGCTCATATTTCTGATCCTGACCCCACCCGACTGCTTCAGACCCCGGTAGGTGACGGGGTGAACGACCGCCAGGTAGCGCTCCACGCAGGTGAGGATGTGGAGGAAGATCTGTCCGGGGAAGATGACGAAGAAAGCGTAGAACCCCGCCATCATCAGCTCGGGGAGATCTACGTAAGCGCCGCAGCAGTAGAGGCACCAACCCGCCACAATGATGAGCTCCATGGCGGCCATGTGGAAGGTGAAGACGTCGGCGTGGCTCGTTGATTTGAAGGAGAGCTGCTGCCGCCGCCATCGCTGGTGACGTAGATGGTGAGAGGGAGGAGGACGATGACTTTGGTCGCGGTGAAAGCGACGGAGATGTAAATATTTGCGCTGTCGAAGCAGTGGTACAACGGGTCGCCGGTGGCGTTGGTGGAAGACGAGAGACTGATCGACTGTTCTTAAGGAGTTCTGAGGGAGGAGGAGGAGGAGAGGAAGAGAGTCAAAGAAAGAGGAAGAGATGGTCGACGTAACAATCGCTAAAGAGACTCTAATTATTATTATTATTGTTGTTGTTGTTGTTGTTGTCTTTATTATTGTTGTTATCTGTGGGGAAGGAGATAACTGATTGAAGCCTTCCTCTGACAACCAATAAATAACTGGTGACTAGCAGATACAAATGTAAACTGTAAAACTTGATGAGCTGATTTGACTCAAAACATTGAACATTTTAAGTAACATAAACTCAATTTATTAAGTTTTAAATATTCTTTATTAAGCAGCTATTAATAGTATTTTTAAGTGACACTGACTTAAATTTGTAATTTTTATTAGTTCTGCGAAAACAAATTAAAAAGTAGAAAGAATTTAATCAGGTTTCTTTAACTCACAAAACTAAGTTAGTGTTACTGAATGTTTCTAGTAAAATCTGTTTAATTAATAATGTTAATTAATAACTTACAGGAAGTTTCTTTCAATGTTTAATGTGATGTTAAAATTACTGAAACAGTGTACAAATATTAATTTAATGTCCCATCAATACGAGTCACATATACGCATATAAACTACTATGAATGTTAAACAGGTTGGAGAGGAACATATTAAAGTATTCCAGAGTACAGGAAATATCTTTATATATTATTTATTTATTTTTATACAGTGAGCTCTTTGGATGATGTCACTGATATAGGCCACGCCCATTTACGCACTAAAAACATTCCAGTAAAAACAAGACAGTTTTGTTTGTTTTGGCTCATATTTCATCGAATCCTCGTCTGAATCAGGACACGTCATATTTAAATGAGTAAACCAGAGTTGGTGATGTTTGTAAAGACTAACAGATTTATTTCTGTCCCATTGTTTCGGTCTCAAATGCTGATGTTGCTCTAGTGCGACATATTAATATTAATAACCTTTAAATCCCATTAAACCTGACAGTTTACTCTGATCTGTTCAGAAGTTATATTATTGCTTTACTTTTTACTCCCTGCCAACAGTAATTCGTTACACTACGAGTTATATTAATTTTCTGTTACCCTCATGACATCAGTATTTGTGTCTTATATCCACAGAATTCAGACTTTATCCTGTTTGTTAAAGTCAGTTTCCTTTAAAATATGTTTATATTTTTGTTTACTTACAGTAAGATGGAGTCTGCGTCTTCCACAGTTAAATATAAGATTCACATCAAGATACGAAGCAAAGGTTGATTCTGTGTTATTGACCTAATGAAAGAAAACATAAAATCATCATCAACACGTAATCATTAGACGACATTCACCGTCTGATCGACGTCTCTGAACTGTCTGACTGCTGTACACTGGTGTCTCACATCACCTGTGTATGTGTGTGTGTGTGTGTGTGTGTGTGTGAGAGAGAGAGAGAGAGAGAGAGAGAGAGTTATGTGTGTGTGTGTGTGTGTGTGTGAGAGAGAGAGAGAGAGAGAGAGAGAGAGAGAGAGAGAGAGAGAGTTGTGTGTGTGTGTGAGTGTGTGAGAGTGTGTGTGTGTGTGTGTGTGTGTGTGTGTGAGTGTGTGTGTGTGTGAGTGTGTGAGTGTGTGTGTGAGTGTGTGTGTGTGTGTGTGTGTGTGTGTGTGTGTGAGTGTGTGTGTGTGTGTGTGTGTGAGTGTGTGTGTGTGTGTGTGTGTGTGTGTGTGTGTGTAGTGTGTGTGTGTCTGTGTGTGTGTGTGTGTCTGTGTGTGTTTCTGTGTGTGTTACTGTGTGTGTTACTGTGTGTGTGTGTCTGTGTGTGTTACTGTGTGTGTGAGAGAGAGTGTGTGTGTGTGAGAGAGAGTGTGTGTGTGTGAGAGAGAGTGTGTGTGTGTGTGAGAGAGAGAGTGTGTGTGTAGTGAGAGAGTGTGTGTGTGATGTTCTTTGCATGTTGCAAATTCGATGCAGATTTTATGATACTTTCTGTGATCGATTGCAGCAGGTAAATTTACATTTTCCCATTATTATTTCACAGAGCAGGTGTTCACTTTTGAAACAAATCCAGATCAGTTTTATCCAGTATGGGAACTAAAGGGGGACCATGGAGCCTCTTAATAAGACACAAGAACTACAATATTGACAATATCAGCCCCTCTCTGGCTGATTTAACGACTCTCTATACATTTCTGATGCATGTTGTGATTTGATTGCAGGAGAAAGTAAAGGAATCTATTTCATTGTTCCAGTGAGAATGAAAACTGTTATAAATTTAAATGTGAGATGTTCTGGTTACATCTCCAGTACCACAAACGAGGGAGTTTGGTGACGTATGACTCAAACTTGAGCAGGAAACTATAAATTGGTCAAATTTGCGGAAATATATAGCTATGGAAATATTAATGAAATTACAATATCCTGTGAATTTACATGTCTAATGTAAAATAACATAAATAATGAATTACTACTTATATTTATATAAGCAGTAATTAAAAAATATTAAATATCCTTTTTTTCTAAAGATTAAAATACATTTGCAAATGCAATTTAATTGTTTTTACAGTGTAAATATCTTCAATTAAATATTTTAAAAACCCCAAAATACACAAGATTTTATGTAACATTAAAGCTTAAACTGTTTTTATATTAAGAAGAAGAAGATATATTTTATTGATCCCCTAGGGGGAAATTGTTTTTTTCACTCTTTTTATTTTATACACACACAGGCTGAAATGCAAACTTCATGCACATGTGGGCATGCAAAGGAGAGAGATGGTGGAGTGATGGGGCTGCCGCGTTACCAGCGCCTCATGAGCAGGTTTCGCGGTTAATGGGACATGAGTGAGTGCAGAAAGAGAGAGAGAGGAAGAGAGGAGCTCAGTGCACCA
>JAGRRF010012759.1:1234052-1251256 GCA_019097615.1 Morone chrysops
GAACTTATAAATGTTTTATCTCGTGACAGAATTCAGTGCTGCTTTATGCTAATACAAAGACATATAGATTCTGTATGGTGAAGTAGAAATTACAGACAAAAATATAAAAAAAATTCAATTAAAATGTAATTTATGTATCATTTCTACATTAATATTATATCAATATTAAATTCAAAATTAAACAAGGTTGAATGTCCCACACAAACATTTTTTAATAATAAAATAATTACATTAACAATAACTATATAGAAATATCCAATCTTCTCTCTGATTGTTGATGTACAATAACTCACTGTAGGACATTTAAAGTAGGAACTCTATGATTCAACAGGTGAAGGGCCCATTGTGTCAAGCCCCGCCCCCTGTTGAGTGAAAGCACTGCCTCTAATTGGACTGGTGGTAAATGTAAATTCTGAGCTCATAAAACAACAATACTGTATTGTTTTTATCTGTTAGACTGGGGTCACCAACCTTTGTGAAACTGAGAGCTACTTCATGGGAGTCATACGAAGAGCTACCAGTTTGATACTCTCTTCTGAAATAACAAATGTGCTCAGTTTGCCTTTAGTTATATATTATTATTATTAATGATACTCACCTATATGAAGACACTGATCATGTTAATGAGTTCTCACAATAATTATCAACAGTGACTTAACAAGGTGGGAAACTACGATTGAATATTAGGACTAAGCCCCCCATATTTTTTTCTCTCTTAGTATGGCCTTAATACTATTAATATGTAGGAAACAGATAATATATATAAAATGTTCATTGTTAGCACAGGCCAGTGGGAGACTATATTACAGTATAAAGCCGCTGTTACACTCCGGTTGTATTATAGCAGAGTTCGACTATATTTATATCTCATTTAAATATCTTTAATCAAACATTAAAAAGCAAAGATAATAGAAAAAAGATTTTATGCAAAATTAAAGCTAAAAACAGTTTTTAAATGATAGAAAATTCAGTTATTTTCTGTTATTTTACAGTATTGCTGGAATATTACTAATTATTTCTTCCACAGTGTATTTACGTGTGAAACATGTTTAACACACAGAATATAATATAATAAATAATAATGAATATAATAATAATCCAGTATAAAGCCGCTGTTACCCTCCGGTACGGTAGGGGGCGCCACGCAGCTCTAACGTCGGTTTGTAGAAGAATCCGGAGCGGAACCTTTGGTGCGAACGCTTCTTACAGTCGGACAACATTAGTGCACAACCCCTGAAGTTTTCTGGTGCAACTTTTAACTTTGTGGAAGGAAATGGCGGCAGTGAACGTGCTGTTGGTGTCCGCGGTGGATCCGGTGGATCCGGTCGATCCGGTCGATCCGGTGGACTGTAAACCGACCAGAGCGGAGATACTGAGAGGGATCGTTACCGAGAAGCTGAGCACCGCCGCGCTGGAGATCTTAGCGGTGGTGGAGAGAACCGTGGCCGGGTACGAGGAGGAGGCTGCGGGGCTGAGGCTGGAGGTCGACCGGCAGAGGAGACAGCTGGAGCTCCTCCTGCAGCCTCGGGTCGCTCTCTGTAGGATCGGTGGGTCCCTTTATATCTGTATGTGCAGACAGAAAGGAGGGCGAGGGCACTGCGTTTACCCACACTGGACCACATTAGACCACACTGGACCACATTAGACCACACTGGACCACATTAGACCACATTAGACCACACTGGACCACATTAGACCACATTAGACCACACTGGACCAGATACAGGTCCAGATCCAGATCCACTACATTTAGACCTGTCAGATCTGGACTAGGAGTCCGCAGCAGACTCTTTATTAAAGGCAGTCAGTGATGATTCCCTCTCTGCACAAATCAAACACCAGAAATAAGTTTATATATAATCCAGTGTTCACGTATTGATCAGCTGCAATAATCAATACAAATACAACTGATTCTGTTCAACTTCTAATCAAAGTCGAACCTGTTCTTCCCTCTGGTTCCCTGTAGTTCCCTCTGGTTGTTCACTTTGGTTCCCTGTAGTTCCCTCTGGTTGTTCACTTTGGTTCCCTGTAGTTCACTTTGGTTCCCTGTAGTTCCCTCTGGTTCCCTGTAGTTCCCTGTAGTTCCCTCTGGTTCCCTGTAGTTCCCTGTAGTTCCCTCTGGTTCCCTGTAGTTCCCTCTGGTTCCTTGTAGTTCTCATCCTGGATTACTCTCTCAGATCAGCTATGTAAACCTGAGTTAGAGGAAAACTAATAGACTGTAGTCAGAGAGCTCTCCTATAATACCTGTAATATACCTGAGACGCTTCATCATGACTGCTGTCAGTATGTGACTGTGAGCAGCTGCTGTCCTGTCTGAAGAGGAACCCTGATAACACCTTTCTAAACATTCATACATCAGGAGCACCTACCAACCTCTATAACCTCGACCTACTTTACCTTGTTTAGTCTGGAAAGGTTTTAATGAAATATTGATATTTTAATGAGAACTCCAGTGAATGAACTTTCTGCTGTGATAGTACCACCTGTGTTCAGAGTCGTAAGTGTATGAATCCTCAACCCACCGTTATAAAACTTCTTCCCTTCTCACCTAAAGTCTTCTGCTCGGTCAGTAACGTATACTGATACCGACCTTTGTGTCTGATCCAGAGGAACCTGCATGTGAAGAGGAGGAGGAGGAGGAAGAGGAGGAGGAAGAAGCTGGAGGAGGTGAACTCCCTGAGGAGGAACAGCAGCACACAAGTATGTCTTCTACATTTACTCAAGTACTACTCTCCAAATATTGGTACTTTTTACTTAAAGGTCCAGTGTGTTCCTAGAGCCAGTTTAGTTTGTTTGTTCTGGGCTACTGTAGAAACAGGGCGGAGGTCACAGAAACACAACGATTCCTAATTTCTGGTGAAAACATGAACATTATATTTCTGACACTAGATTCATCTCAATGTTTGACACTCAACCTTTAAATAAAATAAAAGATCTGTGGCGATAAATATTACAAAATCTAAAGTTTGACTCTTGATTCTCTTTTTGTTTATCCCATTCAGATGTGGAGGACTCGGGGAGCCGGGACGTCTCAGGCCACGTTGAGGAAGACGAGGGTGAAGATGTGGAGGAGGAGTCTGCTGAGGAGCCAGTACAGAACACGAGTCTAGATCAGGAGGATCTGAGGGACCCAGAATATCAGACAGCAACGAGGTTCAAATATAATATTTATTCTTTGTGAGGGAGGAAGGAATATTTAGTTATGTGAGACCAACACAGAATTACACTGAAGCATTGTTAACAGTTTTCATTGATTGTATAATTTTCTTGCAGAGGTCAGTCTGTGAAGATGAAAGGCAGGAGACGGGATCTTCTAAAACTCAGAGTCTGTCTGTTACAGGATCACACCAATGTGCTCAAAATGGGGGGTAAGACATGAAATGTGTCCAGTCTATGAAGCAGCTACATTTAAACCAGCACGATGTAAGTGTTGGTATTTGGTGCCCACAGTTTTAATCCCACTGTGGTAAATATGGACAGCTGTACATTTGTTATGATAAAAAACTAGCAACAACTTTGCTGAAGCAGCCAAACATCAAGCAAATCCAACAACACAAGACATAGCAGACAATCCCTAAGTTACAGAGGCCAGTGCTGTAGATACAGGGCAGAGGCCAGTGCTGTAGATACAGGGCAGAGGCCAGTGCTGTAGATACAGGGCAGAGGCCAGTGCTGTAGATACAGGGCAGAGAACAGTGCTGTAGATACAGGGCAGAGAACAGTGCTGTAGATACAGGGCAGAGGACAGTGCTGTAGATACAGGGAAGAGGTCAGTGCTTTAAAGCTTCAGAAATGCCATATTCTATTCAAGAGCGTCACTATTGTGCAGTTTTGTCAGAACTTGAACGTTGTGATGAATTTGTCTGTGTGTTAGTGTTGAAGTCCCCAGTTAACGAGCTGAAGTGTCCCCGAGGCCTACGGGAGCCCGACTTCCTGAACCTGCTGAGGTCCACCTTCCCTCAGGTGACCGGACAGTTTGACGTCTTCACAGTCGACGCAACCAGGAAACTGACGCCACTGCAACTACAAACACTGACACCAGAAGAGATCCAAAGGTCCATCAAATCCACGGGAAAAGGAAGATCGGCTCTGTATATCCGAGCACAGGTAGATCCTCAAAGGGAAACCATTTACAGCATACTGAGCCAGCACCAGTGATCCATACACACATTATTAAAGCATTAATCAAACTAATAACTAACAGCAGTCAGACAAATGATCAGACTTTAGCAGTTAGCTAAACGTGGACATTTGCATTCAGCTACTAAAGGTTGAGAATTAACTCCCGTGATCAACTGTTGATTTCTTCCAGAGAGCAGAGAAATCGCTGATCAACACGGAGCAACTTCCTCCTCCAGAGAGCGAAGACGAAGCCACCAGTGACGCAGGAAATGCTGAGTGAGTCAAATGTAGACGGTAGACGGTGTCTTTAGGAGCTGGGTGTTAATAATACAACCTTATATAGTTTAAAGATAGATGTTCCCAATGTGTTAATCTTTAAGCATCCTCAGTTTCACATTCTGATTGTGTCAAAGATGAAGATACATTTAAATAATTCAGCTGCTTATTTTCTGTCTTCAGTTCTGTGGACACCAACAGAGTCGATCGTCTGTCCAACAACTCGAGACGGCAACAACAGATTGAAACAGCGGAGGACGGAGAACAACGCAGATTATCGGATGACTTTAGCGCCCTTTCTCCTGCTGAGAGCGACAGGGACAACGAAGAAGACGAAGAGGAAGAGGAAGAGGTGGAGAAAGATGGCAGAGATGACGACTGGAAACCAGACAGGAAAGAGGAAGGGCTGAGTGACGGCGAAGCTGAAGCGAACTCATCGAAGACGGCGAGGAGAAGGAGGCGAGTTGATCATTCAGGTGTAAAAACAAAAAGAAGGAAGCAGATGCAGTCGTCTCTGAAGGCGGCGACCGATGGCGGTGACGCTCCGTCCTGTAAAGTCTGCGGAGCGCTGCACAGGTCAAAGACCATGCTGATTAAACATGCCTTGAGTCACGTGGACGACTCAGAGCGGCGTTGTGGAGTGTGTGGAGAACATTCAGAGTCTGCTGAGGAGCTGAGGAGCCATCTCGAAAGTCACCAGAAAACTCACAGCTGCAACATCTGCGGAAAGTCTTTCCTCACTGTTGGCAGCCTAGAGAGACACGCTACTCTGCACACAGGAGAGAAACCGTACAAATGTGACATCTGCCATAAAGCGTATGCACATAAGGCAGGTTTAAGGAATCACGGGTGGGAACATGTGGAGGATAAACCCCACAAATGTGACCTCTGTAGTCGGTCTTTTGCTTTCAAACAGCAGCTGAGGGTTCACAGCAGCACCCACACAGGTGAGAAGCCGTATCGCTGCGACGTGTGCGGGAAATGTGTCGCTGACTTGCGAGCTTTATCCCGACACAAATTGGGTCACATAGGGGAAAAACGTTATGCCTGTCAGGTCTGTGGGAAGAGATTTTTAATTCCAGCCAAAGTGAAAGAACATGCGAAAATTCACACAACCCGAGACCGAACGTACCTCTGCGATGTTTGCTGCAAAATGTTTCACACACGAGGTCAGCTGAAGGTTCACATGAAAACACACAGCGAGGATAAGATCATGTGCAGCGAATGCGGCAAAGGTTTGTCGGGTCGAGGAGCTCTGAGGAGACACATGATGATCCACACTGGGGAGAGACCGTACGAGTGCTTGAAGTGCGGGCGAACCTTTAACACTCAGAGTATTCTCAGAGAACATCTGAAAACACACTCTGACGTCAAACAGTTTGTCTGCGGGGTTTGTGGGAAAGCGTGCGCTCGCAAATATTATCTGACTGTCCACATGAGGACCCACAACGGAGAGAAACCGTACCAGTGCAGCCTCTGTGACAAAGCCTTCACTCAGAGCCACTGTCTGAAAACACACATGAGGAGCCACCAAGGGAAAGAGACGTCAGAACTGGATGGACTGAAGTCCTGAAAGGGTCTGTTCCTTTTCTACATAAAGAAAACTGAACGTGTTCCCTAAAGCTCAATGTGTCGCGTGTCTCGTTAATAACGGAGCAATCAAACAGCGTGGCACTAAGTGTTCACTGTAGCTTCATCAGGTCTGTGCTGGTAAAGTAAAACTATCTGCACCAGAGAACTTCAGTGTGTCTCTGCAGTGTGACTGTCAACTGTACAGGACGGACACAGCGAGGGCAGATTGTCACTACTGAATCAATCAGATATTTGTACTGCGAGTGAGAGCTGATAATGTTAATGTCCCGATCTGATCTCAACAATCTGTATCCCCACCGATCAGGGTGTTCTTTATTTGATTGGTGTCGGCTACTTTGAGCTCTACTGATCCGATCTTTTGTTTTCCGTCAGCTGTTTTTACTCTGGAAGCTTTTATGTGCCTCTGCTCGGAGATGCGACAGTGGGAGAGATCTGACAGAACCAGACTCGACAGGCCACTGAAAGAGCAACAAAACCCAATAAATAAAAATAATTAATTGATGTAATCGGCTCAACAGATGTTCAAATAATGAAAATAAAGCGTCAGCCATAAAGCGTTTCTGTGGTTTATTGTATGTTAAATGTTTTTTCTACTGAATGAAATCATTGACTCATCGTTGTTTGTTTGTTGGTCAAATATTAATGAAGTAAATATTCTAAATGCCTCAAAGTTTGATGTTTATTGGACCACTTTGGTGTGAGTTAATAAAATGTGACTATAAACTGAGCTGAATTACACATATTGTTATAATAAAGGTGGAAAAGCAGCTCCTGTTAATGATCCTGTAACAGATTTGTTATATAATCCAACATTAAACATTATAACTCAGTAAAGCATGGGGAGACCTTTGTACGTTGCACCAGAACATAAAACTATAGTTTGGTATAAATAAAATGTTCAATTCACATTATTTAACGTTTTTATACTAAAGATGTAAAGTTATACTTTGGAATTACTAGTTTAAATTTATTACATTGTTTAAGTGATATATATGTCAGCCATTAATAGTAATAATATTACTTTACACAGTAACTAAAGGTGTAATTAGTTACATTACTTTTGTTGTCTTCTGATCTGAAATCCAACAATTAAATTTACACTATTGATTCATTTTTATGATCGTGGAGGAAATATTACATTACTTTGATTTTAACAAAGAAAACTGGATTTAATCCTCATAAATCTTTAGTTGGGATTATTATTAAGGTAATTATAACTAGTAATGTAACTAGTTACTGTTGGCAGGGAGGAATAAGTAAAGCAATCAAGAGTATTGAGTAACTTTATCGTCAATAGGTCAAAATATTGATAAATGTGGCTGAATTAAAGCCAGAAGTACGGAAGCCCATTACTGCCAATGTAACAGAGAAAGTAAATCATTAAAATAAACTTTAAATATTTTGACTTAATATCTCACAAATATTGACTTTGTGTTATTAAATCAATATTTTGTAAAAGTTTTTTTTTCACATTTGCAGAAATGAGCTTCCGTACAAGCAGCGACAGAATAATTTAAAATAAACTATAAATTACTTTAATGTGTAACTCCATACTCCGTTGGTTCCAGAGAGAAACGTTCCTCTTTGGTTCATGTTTCCAGTCGGACATTTCTGTCTGCACCGTCTCCAAACATTCCCGCGTATTTCTGCCGGTAACAACACTTCCGTGCGGTGATGATGCTGCACCGGAGCCGGTGACCACAACATGGAGGCTGACACCGGGGCCGGCAGCGTGTCCACGGCCGAGATGCTGAGAGGAGTCGTGGGCGAGAAGCTGACCGCCGCCGCGCTGGAGATCTTAGCGGTGGTGGAGAGAACCGTGGCCGGGTACGAGGAGGAGGCTGCGGGGCTGAGGCTGGAGGTCGACCGGCAGAGGAAGCTCCTGGAGGCTCTGCTGTGCATCTCCGCGGAGATCAAACTGGAGGCGGCAGGTCGGTGTCCGGGTGGATGTCTGCAGGGAGCACCGCGATGTGTCCTCTCCGCAGGGAGAACCGGAGAGACGAACCCGGTTTAGAAAAACGTTAATTAAATGTTTCTTTGCTAATGTTAAAACTCACCGACATCTACGGGCTCGGTATAAGAACTGTTAATGTCGCTCATAAATTCGGCCGACATTCAAACTCACTGTCTGCTTTAAAACGTGAAATAAACGGTACAAAGTCCTCATGACCGCGTTTAAACTGGACAAATTCAGCGGTAGAAAGTGAATTTACTCAAGTGGAGTTTTGAATGGAAAACCTGGAAATTCAATAGACTAATTTACCAGTAATGGAAAGACATGGAAATAGTTAAAATGACCAAATATCCTGTAAATAATATATGTTGTGTTTGATCCTGTGCTTACGACCTCTGATTAAATTACATATTATATCAATAACAGTAAAGCAACAACTGATGAGCTGTAAACAGTGAACTCAGTAACAGTTTGTATAAAACCAGAGATTTTGATGAATTTTTAGCAGATTATTTCCTGTGAATATTGATCAGAGATGAGTTTTACTGATATTATTAGTTTAATAATAACTTAATAGGATAATTTCTTGCTAGATTCAGTGTTTTATTAGTTCTTTGGTACTTTGTTTTAAAGCAGGACAATGAGTTAAAGGACTACTGTGTGAATTTCTAAAAGTTTCTAACATGCTTTAAAATCAAAAAGTCCTCGCGACCCCTTGTGGGCCTCCTGAATATTTGTATTTATGTGATTCAGCTCATTCTCGTTTTCATTGATCAACCCTGCTGTCTGTCTCTGATCCAGATGACCAGTTTCCTGTCTGTGAGCCGGCGGCGGGAGGAAGAGCTGAACTCCCCGAAGAGGAACAGCGGCACAAACAGGAGCCGAGTACGTTTGTTTTTATTTATTGAAGAATCAAACCTTCATCTCCTGTATGGCATTAAACAGGTAGTTCTGACCCTGTTGCCCCGCTATGTGTCCAGGTGTGGAAGACAGCGGGAGTCTGGGCCTCGTCTGCTCCACTGAGGAACGGATGGAGGAGGATGAAGAGGATGAAGAGGAGCATCCGGAACATCTCACAGAACCAGATTGTGAAGAATCATCAAGGTTAGAAGTTCCTACAGTCATCAGTCACACTGCACGTGTCATAAACCTCAGAGATCGGCATCCATCACCCAAACAAACCAACACAAATATACAGAACTTCCTGTGTTGTGTTTGTTCAGAAGTTATCAAGAAGTTATCAAGAAGTTATCAAGACTCTCCTGGAAACTTATAGACTAGTTGTACTTTCATCCAAACACCCGGAAATTCATTAAAGTTACCAAATACCCTGGAAACGTTTTAATTGTACTTTGGTCTTTCTCTTTTGGTCTCGCCTTCGAGCCACCTGGAGTCGCAGTGTAACAGTGTACTGCAGGGCCAGATAGCACCACCTAGTGGCGATCTCAGTGATTACACAATTAAAAAGTAAACAAAATTATTGCATTTATTCTTATGTCATCAATCAGAACACAATAAACTCAGGCACAAGTAGTGTGGCTCCAACGTGTGTTGACAAAGAAAACTCCTGACAAATAATAAAGAGTGGGAACTGGAACTGTTGTCATAGCAACATGTTATTGAGCCCCAACCGAGTTTGGTGTATTGACAGCGAGTCGTTGATTGATCATGGTGAAGAGTTTTGGTGTCAAACGCCCAAATCAGCAACCACACAGCGAGACTGAATCCTGAAGACAGCCGGAGGTATCTGAACACAGCATCATGTCTTCCTTTCTTCAGGTTTTTGACTTCCACAGTTCAGTCTGACAGGAGGAGTGCTGACGGACCTGCGATCAGGGAATCAGAGGACCACATAGACCTCAGGATCCGCATCCTGCAGGACTGTCAGATCAAAGTGCTCTCACCCCACGGTAAATTTAATCAGTCGGTCGATAAAACTTTCCCAAGAATTGAACCAGTGTTGTCAGCTGGTGGTCTTTAGTAACAGCCGAGCTAACCGAAAGCTGTCTTTGTGTTTCAGCGTTTACGAAGTTCCCACTTCTGGAGCTGCAGTGTCCTCGTGGGCTGCAGGAGGCAGACTTCCTGGATCTGCTGAGGTCCACCTTCCCTCAACTGGCTGCTCAGGAAACTTTTGACCTCTTCTTAACTGACAAAATGAAGAAACTACACCCGCTCAGAGTGGAGACTTTGACGCCAGAGGAGATCTGTAAGACCACTGGAAGTGCAACCCTCTACATCCGACTGAAGGTACTTTATCTGCTGCACCAGTTCAACCTCAGAGACGAGATCTGTTCTCTGCAGCCCTCAACTTCTGTCTTACTTTGACTTATTTGTTATAGGTCAAAATAACAAATATCCTTTTGTAAAGCGTCAGTATTTGGTTTGTTTTTGGTTGGAACTTGTTTTAGCTGCCTGAGGGAGTCCAGCCCCAAGAGAGAGAACCTCTGCACAGAGAAGATGCTGCTCCAGATTCTCCGTCCACAGATCAAACCGGACTGAACACAAGGTAAAAACACAAAGAGCTGCTTCTCTGTAGGAGAGAGAACAAGTGTATTCCTCTTCTAAACCTTTGTTATTGTCACCCAGAGTTCAGTCTGACAAGAGGAAGCCCAGCAGACGTCAGAGGAGTGAACCTCCGAACCTAATACATCTCAGGATCTGCATCCTGGAGGACTCTCGGATCAATAGGCTCTCAAACAAAGGTAAATGTACTCAGTCACTCTGTCTTGAGTTCTCCGATAAGAAGTTAAAGAGTAACTTCTGTAATTTTAAAGTTGGGATTTTTTTTCTTCCTGTGACTGATTAACGGCAGAATGCAGGAATCATTGGTGTATATGCTGCCTGTAAGGGCCACTTAATCCCCGTTACCTACAGTACTGTAGATAAACAAGTACTGTCATGTTTTCAGAATTTTGGCATCGACTTGGTACCAAAGTATCGGTTCACGTGACATCTGCACTTCAAAGCCCCAATAATGGTATTTTGGACCATCCCTACTTGCTACTAACAGTACTTTAACCAAATATCTGTTGCTTTCTGTCACACTTCAGAGAGATCACTTAGATAAAATATCAAACAGCTCTTAAGGTCCGGAGACATCGGGCCACCTGACTGCCTGAGCGTGTAGAATCCGCAGCAGGGGTCACAGGTGAGAGACATCGGTCTGATTGCCTATTCAGCTGAAGTGAATCGGCGCACAAGATGAAAAACACAAGCGAGCAAAGCAGCAAATGACTTCATCAAAAGCAAAAACGAAAGCTTCAACTTCATCTCATCTGATTGTTCAAATTCACGGATATTTAGACAACAAGAAGCTGTTTTACGAAACGAGCGAACCTTGATCCAAAGGGCTGTTTTCTTATATCCGCTGTCTGAGGACTCCTGCTGTTCTTTCTCAATGAGGGATCCAGACTACCGCCACCTGCTGGTATGGAGACTTATTAACTCCTGTGCAGGCGAAGAACGTACGTTATAGTTGTCCGTTCGCTGTAGTCAGTTCAGCGTGTTCTAGTATCACTGTTTGGCCGAGACGCAGGCGACGCAACTCCGCTTAAGTCGCCGCTAGTTCTTGGACGTTGATTTGGTGTGTCGGGGCCTTTAGGGACAGACGTACAACCCTTTCTTGAAAGAAGCCAACTCTTTCTGTGGCATCCTCATTTAGCCAAATAAAAGTTTAAAAACTCTTCAGACTCAGAACCAGACCACCTCGGCTTACTGAGACTATAGTTTTTGAAGCAGATAAACTTGCACTCGTGTCTCCGTGTAAACTCAGTGATGCAGTAAACGGTTGGTGACCAGCAGCCACAACTGTGTCAAGAATTTAAACCGTATAATTTTTAATTTAGTATTATTTGTAGAGTGCCAATTCATAACAGAAGTTCTAACAGGTCTAGACCGTACTCGTTATAAAATTATTTGCAGAGACCCAACAGTTCTCACAATGAGCAAGACCTTGGTGACAGGGGCAAGGAAAAACTTCCTTTGAGGAGGCAGAAACCTCAAGCAGACCCCGGCTCTATTTAATCAGTCGTCGGTCGGTAAAACTTTCCCAAGAATTGAACCAGTGTTGTCAGCTGGTGGTCTTTAGTAACGGCTGAGGTAACTGAAAGCTGTCTTTGTGTTTCAGTGTATAAGAAGTTCCCGCTTCTGGAGCTGCAGTGTACTCGTGGGATGCAGGAGGCGGACTTCCTGGACCTGCTGAGGTCTACCTTCCCTCAACTGGCTGCTCAGGAAACGTTTGACTTCTTCACATGTGGCAAAAAGAAGATACTGCAGCCATTCACAGTGGAGGCTCTGACACCAGAGGAGATCTGTAAGACCACTGGACGTTCAACCATCTACATCCGACTGAAGGTACTTAAACCAGTTTAACCTCAGAGACAGCATCTGTTCTCTGCAGCACTCAACTTCTGTCTTAATACTCCAGAAAGGTCAAAATAACAAATATCCTTTGTAAAGTATTTGGTTTATTTTCGGTGGGAACTTGTTTTATTCGCCTAAGGAAGTCCAGCCCCAAGAGAGAGAACCTCTGCACAGAGAAGATGCTGCTCCAGATTCTCCGTCCACAGATCAAACTGGACTGAACACGAGGTAAAAACACAAAGAACCGTTTTTCTGTAGGAGAGAGAACAAGTGTATTCCTCTTCTGATCCTTTATGTTATTGTCACCCAGAGTTCAGTCTGACAAGAAGAAGCCCAGCAGACGTCAGACAAGTGAACCTCTGAACCTAATACATCTCAGGATCTGCATCCTGGAGGACTCTCGGATTAATGTGCTATCAAGAAATGGTAAATTTATAGTTCTGTATTCAGAATAATAAACCTTGTATAAGAGGTGTTAGAGGCTCAACACTGTTAAAAACTCCTTGTCATACGTTTTCAAAATTTTTTATGACTTTTATTTGAAACAGTGTTTTAATTGTACTTTTACTCAAGTATATTATCTGAATATTTCCTCTAGCACTGATCATGTCTGGTTTGGCTCATGAAGAGCAGGTTTGGGGAGTCTCACTGTTTTTAGGTATTTTATGTCACCCAGAATCTTTTTGGGTTGAAAAAAACAAAAACATTCTCCAGACTGTTTCAGTTTTAGAAACTAAAAGAGGGCTATATCGGCTTTAGATGGTTTAAATACTGGAGAAAGTTTCCCTCTTGTGTTTCAGTGTATAAGATGTATAAGCTTCGCAAGCTGCAGTGTCCTCATGGCCTGCAGGAGGCGGACTTTATGGACCTGCTGAGGTCCACCTTCCCTCAGCTGGCTGGCCAGGAAACTTTTGACTTCTTTTTAACTGACAAAACGAAGAGACTACAGCCGCTCCGTGCGGAGGCTCTGACACCGGAGGAGATCTACAGAAGCATCAGGCTGAATGGATCAGGAAACTCAGCCCTCTACATCCGCCTGAAGGTCTGATTTCTAACATTATCTACTGCACATTCACAGGAAATCCTTTGATACTAGCAGGTACTTCTGTGCAGTTAAAGAGGATGTCGCTGCTTTTTGCTGGAAATATGATTTGGATATAAAACTCTTTCAGGCACAAGAGGAAGTCCAGACCAGTGAAGAAGAACTTCATCGCGCTGTTAAAGTTTCTTCATCCACTTCTAAACTAAGCAGGCTGAACACAACAAGGTAAATCAGACTATTTCACAGGAACCCAAAATGTTTGTTTTCTGTATCTGACTTTCTGAGTATTAGTAAACCAGTTGTTTTGGTTTTAGTTTAGTTATTTGTTCCGAGGCTGAGACAGAATGTTTTAAGTAACATTCTTAAACTTAAAATCTCCAAGACGTCTAAATTAACGTGCAAGTTCAATTCAATTCAATTTTATTTATATAGCGCCAATTCACAACAGAAGTTATCTCAGGGCACTTTTCGAATAGAGCAGGTCTAGACCGAACTCCTCCTTCGACATTTACAGAGACCCAACAGTACCACCATGAGCAAGCACTTGGCAACGGGGGCAAGGAAAAACCTCGGACAGACACCCAACAGTACCACCATGAGCAAGCACTTGGCAACGGGGGCAAGGAAAAACTGCCTTTAACAGGCAGAAACCTCGGACAGACCCTTCTAACAGGCAGAAACCTCACCTTCAAATAGAGCAGGTCTAGACCGAACTCCTTATAACATTTACAGAGACCCAACAAGTACCACCATGAGCAAGCACTTGGCAACGGGGGCAAGGAAAAACTGCCTTTAACAGGCAGAAACCTCGGACAGACCCTTCCACTTGGCGACGGGGGCAAGGAAAAACTGTCTTTTAACAGGCAGAAACCTCGGACAGACCCTTCGGCTCTAGGTGGGGCAAGGGAAAAAGCAGAAACCTCGGACAGACCCTTCGGCTCTAGGAAGTGTTTTTATTTCATATATCTTAAGATATATGTCACCTATACGCCAGCATCTGTTCTAGCAATGGCAGAAAATTCATTTTCTAAGTATTTCTGGGCACTCATTTTGCATTTTCTCTCTCTCTTATGACACTGCCGGAGCATTTCTGAGGGCAGATGTATTACAGACATCTATGGCCTCACTGATTACTGTACAAAAGCACAACTTTAAGACCTTATTCAATGATTTTATATTTAATAATCAGCAGTTAGCCTTAGTTAAAAGTCCCCCACATTGTTCTCTATGAATGAAAAAAATGTTCAAGCTTTAAATCACATACTTAAATGTACTAAATGGTAAATTTATGTATTTTATTGTAGAGACTGTATGCAGCCAAATAATTGATTCCTATAAGCTGGACTGTGCCAGTGATTTAAAGACATCAAATAAAAGCCTTTCAATGGTTCTGTCTATCTTTGTAACTCTCTGATTCTGTCCATCAGCTCAAGATCACAACATGAAGACCTGGAAACAGTGAAAGCTGAGGATGAAGATGGTGGAAGATCAGTCTCGGCCGTCAGTCGTCTCTGGTCCCTGCTGGTTCTCTCTGAGAGTGCAGCAGACGGAGGCGAGCTGAGCGATGATGACTGGAAGTCAGACAAAAGAGAGAAACATGTGAGGGAAAATGAACCTGAGAAGATGACGAGGAAGAGACGAGTCAAACAAATGAAGCAGTCGTCTACGAAGGCATCGACCGATAACGGCGACGCCTCTCTGTCCTGTAAAGTCTGTGGAGCTTTGCGCGGGACTGCGAACATGGTGATTAAACATGCCTGGAGTCATGTGGACGATCCAGAGCGGCTTTGTGGAGTGTGTGGAGAACATTCAGAGTCTGAAGAGCAGCTGAGGAGTCATCTTCAAAGTCACCAGAAAACTCACAGCTGCAACATCTGCGGAAAGTCTTTTCTCTCCACCAACGGCCTCAACGGACACATCGCTCGACACACAGGAAAGAAACCATTCAGTTGTAAGGTCTGCCATAAAACGTTCGCTCAGAGTTGGGTGCTAAAGAATCACATGTGGGTCCATGTGAGTGATAAGCCAAACAAATGTGATTTTTGCCAAAAATCATTTACTTCAAAGATTGATCTCAGGCGTCACAGGTTGAGGCACACGGGCGAGCGACTGCACCGCTGCAACTTGTGCGGTAAATCCTTACGCTGCCTCGACGCGTTATCCAAACACAAACAGAGTCACGCAGTCAGAGAAACAACGTTCGCCTGTCAGATCTGCAGAAAAACGTTTAAAACACACCAGAAGTGTCAGGTCCACATGAAGGTCCACGCCAGGGAGAAACCTTACAAGTGCCCTGTCTGCTTCATGGCCTTCAGATTCAAACACTCTATGAAAAGACACATTAAGACTCACCGGGAGGGATCAGACCTCCACAGGACTGAAGCTCCAGTTCAGGTTCTAGCTAACAGACTCAACGGCACTAAAAGTGTTGTTAAACGAGTCCGGTGATTTTTAGATTATTTTATCCACAAAGTGTTTTCTTGTTAAATATGTTGAAAAATGTTACAGAAAGCACGAAGCTCGCTATAATCTACATTATGGTTAATGTCAAGAAATCTCCAACAGTTTATTACGTCCTGTCTGCGTCTCTAAGCTCGGAGGAAGAAGATTCACAAACAATACTTGTCAGAAGGTTAATTCACTGTTGGTCTTTTTTTAAGAATTTCATTTAAGAATGTTTGTGCAGTGTCTCACATTGTCACTTATTATCTACAGAAATTCAAGTTACCATGTCAAGCGCACAAAAATGTTCATTATTTTAATGGCAACAGAAATGTACAACGTCCTTTGATGGGAAACATCTAAAGTTAATGTCTAATTTTTATCTCTGTGTTTTTAAAATTACAGTTTTAGGGTTAAATTTGTAAGATTGTTTTTACAGTAAATTGTTAGATATTAGTTTCCTTTTTATGAGTGACATTGTGTCATTGAGTCCAGCACCCAGCCAATGTCTCTAAACGGGAATAATGCTCTGTGTGCAGAAGTTGTTTATTCTGACTATGTTTTGAATGCAGCATTGATTTGATTGTTGATGATTGTCTTGATTACCAGTAAAAATTTCCAACTGCTTGTTTCTGTTGTTCTGTTGTTGTATCAGTGCCAGATAAATTAAATGTGTCAACAAATGCCAAGTGCCAGAGAAGAGGAAAATGCTGAATTTCTCAAAGAGGAAGTCTATAAGGTATGTATGATTGTTGAAAATGATAGAAAATACATCATATAGACAGAATCAGACAATAGGTTCCCTTAACAAGACAGTTATCTGTTAATGCATCTAAATAAACAATATTCACGTGAACTCACACTGGATCCAAACACAGCTAACACACATCTGTTATTATCTGAGGGGAACAGAAAAGTAACAAGAATGAGACAACAACAGTCTTATTCTAGACACCCAGACAGATTCACTGGCTGTGTTCAGGTCCTGAGTAGAGAGAGTCTGACTGGACGTTGTTACTGGGAGGTGGAGAGGAGAGGGAGAGTTTATGTAGCAGTAGCATACAAGAATATCAGCTGAATGTGTGGATTTTAGATTGTGACACAAACAGTTATAACTTTTGATCCAACAAAGTCCAAACACCTGTCTCAGGTCCTCAGTCCTCCAGAGTTGGAGTGTACCTGGATCACAGTGCAGGTATTCTGTCCTTCTACAGCGTCTCTGAAACCATGACTCTCCTCCACAGAGTCCAGACCACATTCACTCAGCCTCTCTATGCTGGACTTTCTCTTTATTCTGGATCCACAGCTGAATTGTATAACTCAAATAGACAGAAGTGATATCAGGGACAGTGGGTGTTTGATTTCTTCAAATGGTTTTGTTTCCATGTTTGTTGCTGAGAGCTGATTGTTGTG
>JAGRRF010012759.1:1331732-1349773 GCA_019097615.1 Morone chrysops
ACACAGAACAAAAGATAACAGATAATTACATTTATATCCAATAAATTATACACAATCAGAAACTATTTTCACATTTAAGTCATTTTACAGGCAGAAATATTCAAGAATTCCTTGTTGCCACTTTTTATTTGCTTTTGTTTGTCTTCTTATTTATTGATAGTAAATCAATAATTTGGGGGTTTCGGACTGTAGTCAGTGCTCATTTTACTATATTTTATTTGCAAAATGATTATTTAGATTTTCATTCATTGATAAAGACAATAATTGTTGTTATCAACACCCACTCCGAGTACAGATGATTTTCATGAAACGAGAACAAGAGGAACTGCAACATCACAGCCCTCAGTTTATAACACTGCTATTTTGTGGTTATTATTACACTAACACTGATACAACTCCTCACTGTAACCTACAGCAGAGACAGGGTTTGTAACTGTTGTGAGGAGGTTGTGACCCTGCTGTTCTCCACAGGAACCTTCCAGCTGTGGGTTCACTCCATCCAGGTGGACTGGGCCGAGCCCGAGAAGGACGTGGACGAGGAGGTCATGCAGCGCGTCAGAGTCCTTTACGTGAGTACAATCAAATCTGATTTCCACTGATGGATTCAGGGGGGCAAATATAACAATTTCTGACTTGCTTTCGTTTTATTTTAGAAGGTTTTAAAGCCATCCAACACTTTATATCCCAGAGAAAGTTCATGAGCCTCATGAAGGATAAAGGTGTGTGTCGTCTGCATAATATAGCATAATATTAAGTATATATGTGTGAAATGTGAGGAAACTTCTTGTGTAATCGATCCCAAACGAGGAAATGTAGATAAAGTTGGAGGATTACACAGTTTTGTACAGTTCAGGCAGTTTATTATGTGAGTCTTGTTCCTTCTATCCCCCCCAAAAAAGCCCCACTTCATCCCAAAGTGTAAAAACTTTCCAGAACCTTTAATTCGGGCTCACTCCCAATAAAAGGTCAGCTCCTGCTTCCTGCTCCCCCTGTCCTCCCCCTGGCGGCTCCGCAGCCAAAGGTCAGTGTTTCTGGAAGAGGCCTGTGAAATATTCAGCAGCCTTGTTCGGATCAAAGGTGAGAGAGAGCGAGGCGGCGGGGAGGAGGCTCACAGGAGGAGCCGCACACGCCCTCCAGGGGATCAATTACTGTGGAGGCTTTTACTCTGAAAGCCTGAGATGTGATCTGAGGGCAACAAATACAAAAGCCCCTCGCAGACGTGTGAGGGAAAGTATTTTTAGCAGAGGAGGAGGCCCAGAGGTAAATAAAACCCTCAGTGTGTGTGTGTGCACAGGGAGAACTTCTCATTTACTACAAATCAAGACCGCTAATTATTTCACAACAACGCTGTAATGATGCTGTCCGGTGCAACGACTTAGCGATAACTACAGTTAATTACAGCCCCGTCGTTCATATCAAATATCAATAATAATAGCAGCGTTTTCTTTTTTAATTGTTCCCAACGAGCAGAGAAAGCGTATTCTCTGTGCGGCCGCGTCGAGCCCATGTCTGAACTTTCCAGAAAGGCGCTGACGTTGACGCTGCCGCTCATTTTCAGACACCAGTTATATACTAACTGGAGGACTAGTCACCATGGTAACCCATCCCTTCGAAGAAGAGAGTAATAAAACAACTTTTATTTTAGGAGAAAGCACAGGAAGTCATCTGTGTCTGTATTAACTTTATTTTCTGCTTGTTCAACAATTGTTTTGCGGATTAAATAGTTTAAATTGCTGTTTTTATTCTTAAATCTCGGTGCTTTTTCCTTTCGGCGCTGGCTAAAACGTTTTTGGCGGGTGCCAAAACTTCCTGGCTGTGATGAGGCGTCACAAGAAAGTGTTGCTTTTTCCGTAAACAATAATCCGGTTTGTGTTCCAGGTGCGTAACCTGATGCTGAGCACCACCGAAGAAACTCTCCGCCAGGAGTTCTCCTGCTTCAAGCCGGGCTCCGTGGAGCGAGTTAAGAAGCTCACCGACTACGCCTTCGTTCACTACCGCTGCCGTGACGACGCCATCACCGCGTTGAGCCTCATGAACGGAGCCCTGATCGACGGCGTCAGCGTGGAGGTGACGCTGGCCAAACCGGCTGGGATCAAAGACGGGAGCGTAGCCGGGAGGAGGTACAACAACAGGGGATACCTGGGAAACAACGCAGCAGGAGGAGGAGCCAACGGGACGTTTCTGCTGCACAGGAACGACGGAGGCGTAATGGGAGGAGCTGTGGACGGATGCTCTCCACTGAGAACACTGTCCACACGCCTGGGGAGCCCCTTCTACAGCGGAGGTGAGGATTGCTGATTGATCGCCATTTATTAGGATGATCAGCATCATTGTACATCAGCTCTTTTATCAGTTTAACAATCCCACAATGCAGCGCTCCACATTGTACAAACGGTAAGTGATTGTAAGAAGGTTGTTTTTACATAAATTAGGGTCGGGTCGGTTTCTGGTTCGGTGTGTGAACTTAATCTGGCAATCCGTGTTTTCATTGTTGTAAGAAGAATGACCAAAGTTAGAATAAAATGAGTTGTTGTGTATAAAAATAGCTTTTATTGTGAAACGTTTGCAGAAACGGGCTGTGGAACGTTTTCTGTTGAGAGGCCGGTGCAACATCTGGTTTAATATCTTACTAATTACGTAATTAAAAACACAAACAATAACACATAATTAATGAAAGTAATCAGTTGCAGTTCTAGTTAAGAGTCCTTACTGTAAATGATATTAAATATCTTTGTACCTGCGCAGTAACATCGACTGTTCGATCTACATTCTGCTCACAAAAGATTCCATGTGAAGATAAATTCATTTTGACTTTTGAAACTTTTCCACGGTATGAAAAGAGAGAGCACTTTCCAGCCAATTTAAAACACTCATGTGCAGCAGCTTCTGAAAGATGGGTGGATATGAATCATTAATCATCATCATCTTCACATGGAGCAGAAGGATCATTTCCATTAGATAGGACTGTGCAGCCTGAAGCCGCTCAATGATTACACTTTTTATACAGTAACATTAATTCTTTCTGCTCTGTTTTTCTTCTCCTCACTTCTTCATGATCAAATATCACAAAGTGTTTTGATCAATACAGGCTCTCATTCATAAAACCCTTATTTCTCTTAGAATATCAAGATAAACATCTCCAATCTCATATCACAGTAACTTATATCGTCCAGTTCTACTTGTGCTGAGGGGTTAGACATTTTTCTGCCTCTGCAAGATTTCTCCCAAAATAATGTTCACAGCTATAACAGGAACGTTTCTTTAGAGCCGAACTATCCAAACAATCGATATCACTTTCTCTGTTTTATTCAATACAACGAGTTTTCAGTTTCCATCTAGAGCAGATTTTGACTTTGACTTGATCCATTACGAACCGCATTCATCAAGTCTTACTCGTATATTGACGCAGCCGCGATAATAATCTGGTGATGAAGCAAAACTCCGGTTTCCTGACGCCTGCAGACATTTTCTGAAAATGAGAAAAGTTTTACAGTTAACTCTCCCACAAATGGACTGTAAAATATTTATGAGAGGAGAGATGTCCTACTACAAAAGAGTGATGGAGGGAGAAGTATATGGGTATATTTGTGGAGGGAAACATGAGAGAGAGAGTGAGACTCATGGGAAGAGGAATTAAAGATTCACTTTGGGAGCTCAATACATTGTCGAGAAAGAGATTCAGATGGGGAGTGCTGGACAGAGGCAGGAGAGGGTGGAGAAAAGGAACGAACGGCAGAAAAGATTGAATGCAGAAAGATTGATGGCATGAAAGAGGAAAAAGATTTACAGAGACAGATAAATGGAGGGAGAGATTTAAAGAGAGAAGCTATTTCTGTCCAGCAGCTGAAGGACTTTAAGGCTGCCTGATGTTCAGTTACACATAAAGCTCAATAATGACCGTGATTAACAGTATCTGAGCTGTTATCTTGATCATTAAATGAATCATTCAGCCTATAAAATGTCAGAAAAGGGGAGAAAACGCAGCGATTCCAAAAATCCATGAAGATTTTCTCTTTTAACTGTTTTAAATTCCAACCAAGAGACAAATTAAGCAGAATATTCAAGTGTAAAAATCGATTTCTGGTGGATACATTTCTAAATCACATGAAACACGTATTTACACTTCTTGCTACCTGTTGACACACAGGTATTAATATATCAACATTATGAGCTTACTGCAGGTATATCCGTGTTGCTCTGCTTCAATCTGTTTGTCCAAATTATTACATTTACTGTTTTGAAAAAAGAAAACCAGCAAATATTGACATTTGAGAAGCTGGAACCGGTAAATTTTTGTCTTTTTTCCCCTGAAATATAACTTGATTGATGATAATGATTAACATACAACTTATATCGTCGCTGATTAATGTTTTGTCACTAATTTGACTAATTGATTCTTCCTATGTCGAAAACAGAACCAGAGGTAGGTTAAAGGATGAAAGCGTCATCTTAAATTAGCTCACTAATGTTTTGCAAAATGCTCAACTTCATTTAACTAATTCAATACATAATAATGTAAAAGTTTGGACAACAGGTAAAATATAACAAAAGAAAACAAAAAAAGCAAAAAAATCTATTTTTTTGCTTTTTTATGATTTTTAAGTTTTCAGTAATTGTCATATACGTTAGCTGACTTAAGATGTGACTATACAAATATGAATCTTTAGTTGACCCAGGTTTACTCAACTATTATTGGAGCCCACCAAAAAGGGGCGGGGCTTATGAACGGTGAGTTTCAGCTTGTCCTTCTCTTGACCCGTTTCCACAGCAGGAAAGCAGACGGAGCAGCACGCGTTTACATTGCAGCCACTGAAAGCTTTAAGATTCATATTGTGTTCAAGACGAGCGTGTCGAGACAGAAGAATCTCCTAATGAAGTCTCTCCTCGGCTAAATTAATGACATAATTAACATGAGTGGACATGTCTCATATATCAGCAGCTCAAGTGTTTTGTTTACAGACTGCTAATGATTTCTGAAGGTGACGGGCTGCTCCGACGATCTGTCCACTTGAATCTTAAACCGACTTTGAAGAAACTCTTTCCACACATTGGAACTGAAAGAGAAGAAGAGAGCCGGGCTGACAGAAAGCGATGAATCATATATCTGGATGGAGATGAACGGAGAGATTTAACTGGGGGAAGTTAGTCAGATAGAGAGCTGAGTCAGTCTCCTCTTAATGAGCAGATAACTGGAGATGTTTCTGTTCTGCTGCTGAATGTAAGACTTTACTGAGGTCCAGTAGTTATCAGTTATAAGTGTTTTGTTAAAGCAGAACTCACTCACAAATCTGAATGTGTTGGAGCTAAATGTTAATCCTGTGAGTGTGTGTGTTTGTATCACAGAGGACACAGACAGGTGTGTGTTCCCCCTGTTTCCGGGCACCCCGCTCTCCCCCACCAGCCTGCTGTCCCTGAAGCAGAGTCAGATCGGGTCCGCCGTCAGCCTGCTCGACTTCTACTGCCGCAAGAACTACTGGTCGCAGCCGGAGTACCACCTGTACTCCACGCCGGGACAGGACGGGAGGCTGCTGCTCCTGTACAAGGTCTCCACACCAAACCCCAGTGCTAGATTACTCATTTCTAACTGTATCGTCTTCTCAGTGGAAACACGCTGTTACGTCCTCTATAAATAAATAAACCAGACTTCACTAGAGACTGAAACAACACCTTAATAATTGGGAGGAAACCCCCCAAAATCAAATAGAAAAAGAACAAAAGGTGGGTGCAGAACTCGGCCTGAAAGAACAAAAGAGAGCTGCACAGTCGGCCATCACATCCAGTTGATTCCACCTGAAGAAAAACATCTAAATAAACCAACTGAGAACTCAACTCACACTGAATTTTATTGTATGGTTTCTTTGTTTGGAGCATAAACAAATGCTACACACCAAATTTAGAGGCTGAAGTTTTGTGTTTTATTTTTTGTTAATTAAATTTAGTTTCCAGAGGGACTTCTTTAAGTTTAGTTTGTATTAGTTTCAGAGTTTGTTCTTATTAAGGGACACTTTTAAGAAGGAATGCAGACAATAAACAGATGTTAACTGTACATTTGTAATATATCTCAGATTGTTTTTTAAGAAGGAAGTCTAGCTTTTATTTTTATTTCAGTTGCTTGGTTTAAGTAAATAAACTCACTGCTCGATGATCCTTTACAGTCCCACCGGAAATAAACAAACAGTGGTGTCAAAATGTTAAAATACACAATAAACAATCAGTGTTTGTTTGTTTGCAGGTGGTGATCCCGTCGACACGAAGCACCTTCATCCCCGACAAACTGTGTGCGCTGCTGGACGACGCCAAAGAGCTGGCTGCTCAGACCACGCTGTGGAACCTGGGTACTGCTCACACACACACACACACACACACACACACACACATTCAGATATATGACATATAAACACACAGTTTACGTGAACATATGAATTAACCAGCAGGCCGTTCTCTGGCTGGAGCTCAATGTGCAGTCAGACAGTCAGAAACTTCAATTTGTCTCTCTCAGTGTTGTACAGCAAAGAGCAGACACACACACACACACACACACACACACACACACACACACACACACTGTATCAATACCCATCCCAACACCAGAGGGATGAATTTATAATCCTGATTACTTTTCGGTGTTACGGTTGGAGGGAGAATTGCCCAGAGCTGCAAACACTGATCACCTTCGTACAAAGAACCTGAGACGATTACTGAAGGAGGAATAAAACTGTTAAATGTGTCAATATCCATCCTGTAATGTCAAGAAAACTCCTGGAAAATGATTTCTTAAAAAGAGTGCGAACCCTGACAAACACTTCCTGTGACCAGCTCTCTTAAAAATAAAAGTCAACACACGTTTCTCTGGTTGAATGCTCTTAATGTGAAGCTGCAGCAGCAGGAAACGTTCGGTTTGTTAAGTTAATACAGCTTTTTGTCCGGGAATAAAAAGTATCCAAAGTTTACCCAAAAGTGAAACCGAGAACATCTGGATCACCTGTGGTGGCTGCTGTTGAAGATTTGACAGGCGTGAGTCGACATTTTAAATGTCAATATCAAAGACGATCATGTTCATTGATTGTGTGAAATCCTGATTCATTAAAGGATCCTGAGTGTCAATAAAAAGGCAAACTGCTGCTTGAAATCCTGATGATGGCATAAAAGCTAAACAAATGATGAGGAGGTAAAGTTTTAATCTCTTTTCTTCCTCTCAGAGTTTCATTTAAATGTTAAACTGTGAAACTTTTCTCCTCCACAGACCCCCCAGCTGTGATTTTACCCGTTTATGTTGTTTACACTGGCGGCGCGGCGTCGTAAAGGCCGCTGTTTGTTCCAGTTTTTATGATCGTTGTGCTGAGGTGTTAATAATCTACAGGACGATGCAAAGCATTTTAAAGCAGTCTGTTTGTATTCATACAGCAGCCACAGCCCGGAGCTAAAGCAGCACAATAATGTGTATCTGCATTATTACTTTTTACAGTCTCAATCTCACCATCATCATTTATTCACATTATTTCCACTTCTGCTGTTTCACTTTGTGCAGATGAAGGAAATGAAACTGGGTCGGACGCCACAGGAGTCAAATAATAGTAAAAATAATGGGATGAGATCTTCCTGTGGCTCCTCGTGGACTCATTCGAGTGGCAGTGAGACGTTCTCAAGTGTTTTCAGGTCACCTGAACGCTGCAGGAACATTTGAATCTCAGGAAAGAGTTTGACTGGAGGAGCGAACAGGATTGGCAGCCTCGTCTGAGTATTGTCTGAAGCAGCTGTCAGAGTCTGAACAGGAGCCATCTGGAGCTCCCTCTGAGCCAATCACGGCGCCTTTGAGGAGATTCTGTTTGACGTGAGATATTTGAAGTTAAACATCACCTGCAGAGCGACGGCTGAAAGGAGATCAAAACTCATTTCGACTTATCTGCATTGAAACATTTGTGGCGTTAAAATTGCTCACATTCAGAGCCCAGAGTGGTTTCATAACGCCGGGAACAAACCAGCAGCTTCCTGTCCGACCTCACTTATTTCTCTGGGTGAGGTGGCTTCATTTTAACTTTACCTGCACTGCTCAGTGGTTTTAATGTTATTAAATCCCATCCTGAGCAACGTTCTTGTATTTATTTTGACTTTTGTGTGACCTCTGATCAACACTGACCTAAAAGCAGGTACTGTTATTCTCTTTTCTCCTTTTAAAGTAGTCGAATTAGCTGTTAGCAGCTCCTGTCAGCGGCACACAACTACTATAGACAACTCTCACTGGTTTACTGTTACACCGAACAAAACTTAAGATCCTGATATTTCTAAGGCAACTTCTGCAGCTATACAGATATTTAATAAGTAATTTCTACATTTATTTGAGTTTATTCACAATTGGTATAAAGATAATGACCTCCAATCATCTCCTGTAGTTGTACGGATACTGTTACTGTGTATATATATATGTGTGTGTGTGTGTGTGTGTACCTGTAGCACCCTCCTCTGAATAAACACTCAGAGATGTTGATCTTGGACCATAATTCTCGCCTCGGTGTAGATTAGGACGCAGAGATGTTTGAACAATCTCCCATCGGGCCTTCCTCGCACCACACACAGCTGTTGTGTCCTGACGACCATCCCCTCTGAAAATAGAGCCTGAGTTTTACCAAATGGGTCTCCGGGGGTTCGGAGCTTAAGTGCAGCATCAGTTCAACCATCCGTGCAGTGAAATGTGGGACTCTGGGAAAAAGGAAGTTAGAGCTGCATAGACAGGAGGGTGAGAAAATGTGATTCAGAGGTAAAATGTTTTTTAATTGACTCGCAGGAAGCCGGGTCCGAACCTCCAACCACCCGCCAACACTAACGCAATTAAAATATGTTTTTTGGACACGAGTCGTTGCTTTGAAAAGAGTAAAGTTGGCTCCTGGAAGTCGGCCCTGTGGTGGACGCTTTTAATCAAACTCTCTTACACTGCATCCATTTTTCATCACTCCGTAGGGAGCTGAAGATCTGTGCCAGCTCAGCCCACAACATACAACGTCTCTCCCCCATATCTGCTGTCCTTCCCCTTCTATGCCCTCCGCTCCCTCCTCTATCTCTCTCCGTCTGCGGGATCTCATGTAGTATGTTTGAAACTGGCATCCAAAAAGAGAGAATCTGCAGAGGTTGAATTATTAACTGGGATTTTACTCCCTGCTGTTAAATCCTGTTTTTTTGGTTCCACTTTTATGGTTTCAGGGTGAAAGTTGCTGAGGTTCTGCAGTGTTTGTGAACTTTGTTTGCCCCCCAGTGGTACACAACCTGAGTGGAATACCTGCAGACACTACTCAGGGCTAAAAAATTAATAAAAATCTTTTTTTATTTACAGTTTATATTCTTTTCAAAGGTACCAGCGAGTTGTAGATGGTTGCAACTCACTTCGCAGTCCCCTTTAAAGTGTGTAGGAGAAACTATGGTGGCCACGAAATGTGCAGAAAATGTAAAAGTCCTGTTCTACAGAAAGTGTTTGAAAGGGTTTGTCGGTAGAGAAAACACCCCTCCGCTATTAAACAAAGGACCTTTAATTTACTCATCGACTGATGTCTCATACTTTCATCTTTTTGAAGTTCTTTTGGTACTTTTTCGGAGCTACTAACGGTCAAACTCCACGAGGACATTTCATATGATGATTAACTACAAAGAGAGTCTGGAAAGGATCTCTGGAACTACCTGTTTATTTTCTGTTAGCGTGTGTGTTTAGCTGTCAGGGAACACATGATTATTTTGAGTTAGGACGGTTCAGTTGGGGGTTCGGGGGATACACAACCTGAGAAGACGAGCTGAGGGGAATCAGAGTCCAAATGTATCTGTGGAGACTGAAGCTAAATATTTATGTCACTTTCCCTCCATCCTTTTCTCCCATCATCCTCTTTGTTCTTTACCTCCCTCTCCCGTCATATCTGCCTGTGGCTCCCTGGACTATCTCCTCCTCCCTTCCTCCTTCCTCCCTGTGTCCTCTCCTCCAGACTCGTCCTTCCTCAACGGAGCTTCCTGCGATTCTCCCAGCAGCCCCTCTCCTCCGCTCGCCATCAACTCCTCCTCCTCCTCCGCCAACAGTCCCGGGGTGATGACCTGTGGCGGCAGAGCCTTCGCCTCCTGCCTCCCTCCTCCTCCTCCTCCTCCACCGCCCTCCCCCTTCCCACTCTCTCCTCTCTCCCCCCTCTCTTCTCTGTCATCGCTGTCCCCTCCCACCCCCCAATCACAGAGGCTCTACATCAGCTCCCAGTCGCCTTTCTACTGACGGTGAGACACACTGCTGTTTACTACAGATAGTGAGACTCTGTAGATCCACAGTGTGATTATCAAAATATTGATCACAGACACTCTCAATACCATCACAATACTTTTTTTTAAGACTAGAGCCTTGGAAAAAGTTTAATCATACCCTTTTTTTATTGCATTACTATAATAATGTTACAGTAATAATATTACTTTCCCCAATACAAAGCAGTGCCACTAATTACTAATACATTTCAGTAATTTCTGTATATTTTTATTCAGTTTTGAGCAAAATGGTCAAAGTTGATAAAAAGAGAGGCCTTCATTTGTTGTTTGTCTATGAACTAGAATATATGATACAGAAACTGCTGGTTTCTGTTAAATACGATGTTAGAAATGGAAATATTCTCATAATATTGAACTTTCTTGAAGTACTTGAACGTTGAAGTGGCCCTCTTACGAGATCACAGTACCAGCAGTGGCCCTGGTTTAACCCTATCGCCCACCTCATCCCCATTTATAGCTAAACTATTTGGCTCTTCACACCTGGGGACCGTTCGGACCCAAATCTAGTTAAAATACAGTAACCACTGGTCTTATTGGGTATTTCAGGATGTGGAGCAGATTTCTCTTTATGTGTTGAGTGAGTTTTATTGCCACAGTAAAAGTGTTCTTATTTGAACATTAAACATTTCATTCAGTGATGTAAAGATGTGTTGTTTCTTATTACAGGAGACCTCAGTGGCGACGGGATGATTCAAGGACAAGAAGGAGAAAAGGCAGGACTGTCTTTATTATGATTACACCAGATATTCCCCAACGCAGTGTTTGTGTGATGGGCCGCTGCCTCTGGCACAGACGGACCAACAGAAAACGCTTTTCCTTCCTCCCTTTATTTTGAAATGTTATCTAAGTCAGAGATGAGGGAGGGAGAGAAGGACAATATTTAGTTTCCGATCAGCCACTCAGCTTCTTCTCTCTATCACCTCTTATTTAGAAAACTAAACCAAAAGAGAACAAAGATAAACACAGTTTAGTTTCATAAAGACACACTAACTGATAAAAAGTCTGTCGACCTCTGTTAAATGTCAGCCTCCTTCCTTTCAGCTAAAGATCACCTTAAACTACCCATAATGCACAGCAGGGACAAGAATATCCCATCCATACATATATATGAACTTTTTATACAACCCTACCTCCAATTTAGGTTGGTTTTCTTACTTGTTGGCGACAATTTTCATAGTTTTACAGTTGAAATCAGTTTTAAGAAAAAGAAAGAAAAAGTTCAGTTTTGTTTCCTAACTCAAACCAAACTACAACTGAATCCTGAAAATAAAACGCCAACTAAGTCTAAAATTTAGTCCACATTAACTTCTCAAACTATATTTCAACTTTAAAAAAAAATCCTTTGTTTATAGCTAAACTATTTGGCTATCCACATCAGCGGACTGATGCAAATAGACTAAAAACATCTGCTTTCACATTGGACTCGAACCCCCATCTCCCAGAGAAAGTCCGGTGTTTAATGTGGACTTTTTATAGCTGAACTATTCTGCTATTCACACGCGGGTGTGAATAGCAGAATAGTTTCTGTATGGACTTATCACCCAGGTGAAAAAAAGATTCAGTTTTTAGGTATAAAATATATCATTTTTCTCATGTGAGAACAAAGTTGGACAAAAAGTGTGATTTACACTTTAAATAAAGAGTCGATCCTTTTCTCTGTGATGATTGAGACTAAAGAACCAGTCGTCTCCTCAGTGAGAACAGTTTCACTACGAACATTAATGCCACCGTTTTTGGGATAAAATGTGTTTTGAGTTTTTGATCCTCACTCAGGCTCAGTCTGGTAGTTTTGAGAGTACAGAGCTCCATTAGAGTAAATTACACAGGAAATAACAGAAAATGGAAAAGGATTGAGAGATTTAAAAAAAAAAACCACAGCCTTTTCCACGACATTAGTCAGGTCTGATTTCCATTTCCTTTCATCCTCTCATTACACCACTCATCTCTGGAGAGAGAGCTAAAAACAGAGGAAGGGGAGGAGGGCTGACTTCACTTTCTTCTTCTTCCAGCGGACTGTTTGTAGCTACTGATCCCTTTCATGTTCGTGTTAACCCGAGTTATCTGAGGGACCATAAAGGCAGATTTTAGGCGTCCGACCATCTAGCGGTCATCTGAGGAGAACGGGAGTCCAGTTTTTCATGTTTCCTAATTGGCTGAAAAGACTCAACGTTGCGAGAAAGCCGAGACCGCTTGAGCCTCCGGTCATCGGAGAATGCGGGAAGTTGTTTACACGTTCCTCGGTTTGCTTGACCCACTTTACCACTGTGTTTTGTTTTTAGGCTCCAGTAATCTGAAGGAGGAAGAGAAAAAAAAGCCTTTGAGGGCAGATTTAATATATTTTTCCTTTAGATTAAACGTACGGACCTCTGTTTTTGCTTCTAATTTAAGCTCTCTGAGAAAACAGAAACAGAAAGTTGTTATAACAACACCATTAAATGTGTTCTTCCATGTTTCCTAATTCGGCCAGTTTCATGGTTTCCTCCTCGGGTTTTCACAGTCTGGTTCGGGAAGTTACAGGTAAAAAAAAAACGTTTGTTTTATCAACTTTAAATTCTACAATTAAAAATATATATATTAAATACATTAAATTTGACTACTTCTGAGGCACCAATATAAATAAATGAATGAGTAAAAAAAGATTTGCCTTCCTAAAACTACTTTCATTTTTTATTTTTGAAAACTAAATGTACAAGAAATTGTAGTTTAATGAGTAAAAATATGAAAAATCAAAGTAATTAAAATAATAAGAGACTTTTTCCTGTTGGTCTCTGAGATCTGGAGGATGAAAGCAGGAAGTGTCTTTATTTCTTTATCAGAGGAGAAGAAACAAGAAGCAGAGTGGACACCAGACACAGAACCAGAGTTTGGAGGTTTTTCCAACTCTGAAGGTTTTATTGATCTGTTTTAACTTTCCGCAGATCAGTTTAAAGGCAAATTATTCTTCTGTGCCTTCATGTATTGTTTGTTTATTGATCTGATCAGACCGAACAGCCAATGGATGTTCTTGGTTATTTTTGTCAGTTCGAGCCTCAAACACGTGTTGTATATATATTTATACAATGAATGTTTTACGTTCCTTTAATCCAGTTTGTGTTTCAGTCTGCTCGTTCAAAGTTTCTGAAGGTTTGTTCAGTTTGTTTTCAGGCTGATTATATTAAGTTCTTTAGGTAGCAGCTCAGTTTGAATTCAGTTGATATCAGAGGAAGTTGAGGTGTAATTTGTCACTTTAAAAGTCTCAAGAGTAATTCGAGAGAGAGACTTAAATTATAGTTTGTAATATTTGTCCCGGTTGTCTTTTTTATTCAGTGAACCGATTCAACTCCTTTTAATCTGTTTTTTAATTTTAAATTGTGATCGGTTTACTGATGCAAATCAATCTGAAAAAAGTAATAATACAATTAAAAAAAGGCCTATTTATTTAAGAGTCCACAGAACAAAACCTAATCAAAGCCACAAATCAGGAAATAAAGAAAATCTGTAAAAACTAACTCACTATTAATAAATAAACCCTATTTATTCAAACGTCAGTGTGAAACTTCAGTTATAAAATCTTAAATGTCACACCCGCTTAAAATGAAACAGAGAATGAAGAGTTTGATTAGAAAATGAGAACTCAGCCTTGTTATTAAATTGTTATTGTTGATTTATTTTTCTGTGATTAAATTTCAGCTCTTTTTGTCTTTTGGAATAAAACTTTTTACCACTGTTTGACAGATTTACAGATGATGTGTTGATTTGTTGTTTGTCAAAAGAAAAATGATCTTTTCAAACAAAACAAAAGCTGCAGTTCCTCTAACGGCCACTAGAGGCTCCAGCAGTCAGTCTCCATATGGCCTCATATTAAAATGTGCAACTTTACAGCCGACCACAGTACTCGCAGTGTAGTGACCTGTGTGTGACGTCACACAGATTATGGACTGCGTTAATTACACAGTTTATGTCTTCAAATATAGAGTTTACACAGTCTGCTTGTGTTTTGAGGACGGAGCCCAAAGTTAGAAGTATTAAAGGATCAGTGTGAAGGATTTACTTGGATCTGGTGGCAGGCTGCAACGCCATCGTTTCAGCCTCCATTTCCAAGCGTAAAGGAGAAACTACGGTGGCTGTGAAATGAGTGAAAATTGTCCCAATCTACAGCCAGTGTTTAGGTTGCTGCTCTGGGCTGCTGTGGAAACATTAATTAAGTGTGGCAGATAAAAACGTCTCATTCTAAGGTAACGAAAACACAATGAATGTTATTTTCATGAGATTATACACTAATGAAAACATACCTATGGATATTATATTCCATTTCTGACAATAGATCCTCCTCAGTGTTACACAATGGACCTTTAGTTGGATAAATAAAGTGTTAAATCAGGCAGAAACAGCTACTACAGGAAGGTATTAAGTAGTTTTGGGTGTTTTTCATTGTTAAAAGTGTTTCTGTGATAAGTATTAAAAGGTCAGAGTGTGTAATGTTACATTCAGTGTGCGAGAGAGTGAATGAAGTCCGATAAAGAGCTTACACCCATCAGGAGATTACATCCAGAGCTGCAGGAGTCTTCTGTGTGTGTTTAGAGATAGAAGTTATTGAGTGTGTGATGGTGAGAAGAGATGTGTGTGTGTTTATAATAACTCTGTGGCTTCGTTCTCTCTCTCTGTGGATTAATCTCTTCCTGTCTGATAGAAATAGCTGCTGGATCTGTGGGAGCAGCTTCTCACTCATTTTATCTCTCCAGAGGAACGAAGACACCTCGACAAACGTGTGATTGTTTAACCGCTAACGTGTCGCTCTACGCAGTCCCGACAGGAAACTAACGCACATTCAAGTTGGACCCATTGCTGACGTTTCCTGAGCAAAACGAGTCATACGTCTCCAAACTCACTTCTTTATTTGTTGTTGCAGACGTGTGCAAGCAATTTTTGGCCGACTTGCCAGTTCTATATGAGAAATGTACAGTTTGGGTCTTTTAGAAACTGACAGACGATAATTTGCATATGTTGAACAATTTGCATAAACACAAAAAGCCGTTTTAAACCAGAAGTGGACAAATTTCAAGTCCTGGTGGGACAATTTTGATTATTTTTGATTATTTTCAGGGGGCAATTAAGACGTTACGGCAGCTCAAACAACATTGAAAATAAGTAGACAATTATAATAAATTAAAAACAATAAGTAGAGATCTGAAACAATATACAGGTGAATAGAAACTTTCTTTCTGTGTTTTTAGCTCCAGTCTTCTTCTATCTGACTCTCTTTAAAATCCCTGTTCACTTCCTCTCTCTCTTCTTCTTCTCTGCTCAGCTCTTCTGTCAGCATTCAGAGCTCAACACCTCTGTTGTAATCAGTGTTTGTGAGGGTGTGTGTGTGAGAGAGTGTAAGTGTGTGTGTGTGTGAGAGAGAGAGAAAAAGGCATTTTTTTTTTGCTGTCTGATGGTTAAAGGACATCAAAGCCATCGTTCTTTTCTTTTAACTCGCTGATGGAGGAAAACTCACTTATTCTCTCTTCCTGTATGAAAACTGCTGAAACACAATGTGTGTGTGTGTGAGAGAGAAAGTGTGTGTGTGTGTGTGTGTGTGTGAGGATGAGTTTGAGCTTTTGGGAAGTGAGGACGTATTGGCTGTTTTCTTTAAATTATTTATTTTCTTTAATTTTCTGTATTTATCTGTTTCAGCAGCAGAAGAACAGGAGTGATTTCAGCCTCTGGGATCAATAAGTGATAATATCATCTCATGTCACCAGTTTCAGCTTCAAACTGTCATAGTGAACACATATCTCGACTCTTTAAATTATCGTTTTTTTTTTGGCTAAAACATGAGCTTTCCAAAACAAATTGTGACTCCTGTTGAAATTAAAATGAAGCAGAACATGTAAATTGTGAAAAACAGTTGTGATTTTATTGTGCAATTCATTAAAAACTGGAGTCACAGGCGAGTTCGGTGAAGTTCAACGCGAAGCAGCAGTTTTATTCTGAAAAGCTTCATTAAACTCAATCAGATTAACTTGTTCTTTCCGAGTCTCGTTAACTGTTCAATAAGAAACCCGCTGACTCAGCTTCCCTCCTCTTCCTCACTGTTAATGGATCTGAATTCACTTCCTGCTAAGGTCAAAGGTCCTCCTCTTCCTCCTTCTCTTTCCTTATCCTCTAGCTTATACCTCTCCCTCTCTTCCTCTCCTCCTTTGATGTTTCCCTTCCCTTCTTTTCATTCCTATTTCTCCTCCATTATCACTTTCCTTCCTCTCTCCTCTTCCTTCTGTTATCCTTCCTTCCTCCTCCTCCTCTTCCTTTTTCCTTCCTCTCTTCTTCCTCATTCTCTCCCTCCACCTCCTCCCTCCCCTTTCCCCTCCTGAGGACGAGGAAAGTGAAAGAAAAGAGAGGAAGCTCAATGGAATGAGAACAAGGAGAGCCGGGGGGGAGGATCGGTTGACATTAGAAGAAAAGGAGGGATGAGGATGAAGAGGGATGAGGAGGAGAGGAAACAAGCAGAGGAAAAGGAGGAAGAAGAATTTAAAATTAGAGGAAAAAGAAAACTGATGATGACGGAGGAGAGAATTTAAGCCGAAGGGAGGAGGAGGAAGAGGAGGAGGTGCAGAAGTTAAACAGATGGGATTATGAAAACAGAAACGCAGCGGGAGTCAGGAAGAGGAAGAGGAGGAGGAAGTCTAATATTTATGTAGTGTGTGTCTCTAATTAAGCGTGTGATCATCAGCAGGAGGGAACGTTGACGGATTCACTGCACGTTCGTCTTCTGCTCTTTATTATCTACACGACGACAAAAACACTAACTCCATAACGACAATTTTCCCCATCTGTCTGTGCATCGTCTCTGCCGCCATTTCCCTCGTCTTCCTCTCCGTCTGTTGCTTCCCGCCGCGCCGGGAGTTCATCTTCCAGTCAAAGCGTCTCCCCAGACGCCACGGCAACTGACTCCCCCTCGCCTCGCTCTGCCCGTCGGAAACAAAGACGGAGGCTCAGTGTTCAGTTTGATGTTTTCTTGTTGGATTATCAGAGGAAATCCACATTAAAAGGACAAAAAAGGAAGTGTTGTAATCTGAGTATGACTCACTCATGAGTGCGATTTACAGAAGGAAAATTACAGAAGGACCTGCACTCAAATCGCTTTTTTAACGTTCACCCTTTCACACACATTCACACAGACCACTGAACAGAAACTAACACATTTACATGCATCGGGAGCAATTGGGGATTCAGTATCTTGCTCAAGGATACTTCGATATCACCGGGGATCGAACCCACAACCTTCCGATTAGGAAAGACCCGCTCTGCCTCTGCACCATAGCCGCCCTATCATTATAGTTGTTGTTGTCGTCATTGCAGGGTGATGTCAGGATACAAGACTGTCCTGTTCCCTGATTCTGACCTCTTAAATGTTCACATCTTAATAACATTTACATTACATTACATAACATTTTACACTTCAAAGACACCTTATGGTTTCATCATGAACCAGGGCACATGTCTTCTGGAGACACATTATGTTCCAAGGAGCCCCAGTGGTCCACTCGAACTGTAAACACTTACACTGGAAGTGTTGACGGGTCTGGACTAGCTCATGTTTAAAACACGAAGGGGTCTGAGGGCCCCTCAAGTGTTGGTCCATGTGTGACCTGCAGTCCGAGGCCCCGAGGTCCATAATCCTCAGCTTTGATCATAAAATAATCAAATTCAAAGAAGAAAGAAAAGAAAGAATTTAGCATCATAGTTTTAGACCTCGGTCAGACTCAAAATGGTTGGATTAAAAAAAAAAAAAAAAA
>JAGRRF010012759.1:1350340-1360667 GCA_019097615.1 Morone chrysops
AGGTCGCCTGAGGGGGGTGGGGGGTCACCATTTTCACCAGAACAGGCCATTTAACCATCCAAATGATTTCTAAACGGGTTTATTAAAGCTGAAAAAGTTGCCAAGTTCCCCTTTAACAAGCCCCAGTGGCATCCTGCAAGTCTAATTTTACTTCACTTAAAGCTTTGAGTTTTTTCCAAAAAGGTTGCGCACGAGTAGGGGAAGGAGAAGAAGACATCACATGGGACCCGTCACGGGATCTCCAACTGGTGTGCCAGTTGTTACTGTACAAACCAGACGTGGTGGCTTAAAATCAGACAATCTCCTCCAATTATTCCAAATCGTCCCCACGAGACATCTGTCCCGAGGGAGAGGAGCTTTTGGTCTTCGCTCTGATGTGTGGAATCGAACTCAGGGCTTTGAAGTGAAACCCACCAGACCTCTTTTCCTCTCTTTCCTTCTCGGAGCATTTTCAGGAAGTCGTCCCTGTAAGACGAACGCATGTGTCGTCTTAGCGTTCGCTGTCTGAACATCCTGGTAGGCTTGAAAGCAGCTTCGTATGTGTGTACGTGTGTGCGAGAGCCCCAGGGAGACTCGGGCTCTATTCGTCTTCGCTTTCACTGTGCGGTTATAATAAGCTGCTGCGGTTTTTCTCCAAAATGAGAGAAATTAGTTTTTGTTGTCGTCGTGTTTCAGGAATTGGTACGAAACAAATGTGCTCATTACGAGATGCTTTGCTTCCATTTCCCAGTTGAGATTAGACTGTCGGTGCAGAGGGAAACACAAACTAATGCACTCTTAATGCTCATAACTCATGTCAGGGAAAAGTTCTGTAACATTAAAACTGGAGGCGAAGCAGTGACAGATGTGACAACAGAGCTTCGCTGACCTCATAAAGTCTGAGGGCGTTTTTCATCCCCTGTCTGTCCCCGTGGACACATTTACATAAAGACATTTGGTTGAATCCTAATGACTCCAGTGATCCATTGACTGCTCATGTAATGCCACCAGCAGATCAGATCCACTTCAGTTCATGACAGGATACCTAAAACTGACTGAATCAGCCTCAGATGTACTATATAAATATGCTTACATAGCGTAGGCTACTAAAACGCTCAATGTTACGTGTTAACTGATAGCACGTTAGCATTATAACATTCTCACGCATAGCTGCGCGTTCATATAGCTGACATACTTACCTAACTATAACCATATTAACCAATTAAGCAGAAAGCACAGCTAGTAAAGTAAAGCTCAGCCTGAGTGCAGTTGATAGAAACACATCAAGCTAACATGTTAACATAATATTATTAAGCTAATATGCCAAAATGTGCCTGTGCTTTTCTGACCAATCAGAGTTCTTCCTATGTTCTGGATGCTCGTCAGGGTGTTCGGGGCGCTTTGACGTTTTCTAGGAGGCCTGAAACTTTCCTGCAGCAGCCTGTGTGGGAAGAAAATACATCACAAATACAAACAGTGGGACAATATTTCATGTTCTGGAGGCAGACTGTTCATCAGGTAGATAGATGAGAGGAGTGTGACCTCTGCTGAGAGGCATGGAGGTCGACCGAGGTCCTCCGTTTGAGTCACCGATGTTTATCAGTGTGTGTGTGCAGATATCAAGAGACAAAAGATTTTTAATAACCCAACAACATGAATGGTTTTTATGCCGTTTCAGTTATTTTGCTGAGAGGGGAAAACAAAGTGCTGCTGAGTGTGGAACAGATTCCTCAGCCCCCGGAGAGCCTGCTGTGTCCCTCCATAATGATGAGTTCAGATGAGACTGACACCCTGCTCATATAATTATTGGCCTTTTATTAAAACTCATACATCAGCCGTCAGAGTCACTTTCCCTTCTGATTAGATCGATAACCTGGCAGCTGGATGTTTTAGTTCTGTTCCCTTCTTTCCTTCAAACGTCTAGAGTCAAACATTGAATATTTAAAAGAGGCCTGAAGCTTTAGAGGCAAAGTCTTTAATTAGACTGCAGGGAGACGTTCGTTAATTAACCAAACAGACTGAGACTGCACAGTTAAACACTAACTGTCACAATCTATACTTTGAATTTTAGAGTTTTAGTACAAAAACAGGAAGAAGGTGTCAACGCTCTGTCAGACATACAGGGACGGATCTACAGGGGTGGCAGTGATTTAGATTAATTCTTAGAAAAATGTGGTACAAAATGTAAATTAGTACATAATTCAGTGACCCGTTACGGGCACATTTTGTGACGCACCAACTTCTACAACTCAGTGTCAAAACTTTCTTTCCACTTGATTTTTAATTTGCACTTCCTGGCTTCCTCTGCATCTGACGTCTGAATAACATTTATATATCAGTGAAAAGTACAGAGAAAGTGGTTTGTCTAATTAGCATTGAGTTTAGTGATTTAAAGGGTCCAGTGTGTAAGCTTTAGGGTTTTTTTTTAACAGAATATGGCAGAATGTAATATAATATTATTATAAGTACCATAGTTTTTGTTACCTTAGAACGAGCCGTTTTTATCTGCAGACACAGCGAGTTCGCCATGTTTCTACAGTAGCCCCGAAGGGAAACTAACACTGGCTCTAGATTTTTTCGTGGCCACTGATGTTTCTCATTCATGCATGGTTCAGTCAAGGGTTTATAGTTGGTTTCAACCTGCAATCTCACATTAGATGCCACTAAATCCTGCACACCAGTCCTTCAAGGAATGCTAATGTTTAGCAGATAATGTTTACCACATTCATCATCTTAGTTTAACTTTAGCATGCTAACATTTGCTGATTGGAATATCATTAGTTTTGCAGTCTGGGTCATTATTTAAAGCATTAGACAAATTATATTCATCTGTTTTGACCACACGGTGGCGCTGCAAGAAAAGTTAATAAGCCAAACGTATTCATTCGTCCAGAGGGGGACACTTCATGGCAACCCATCCAACAGTCTAACAGAGGTATTTTAGTCTGGATCGAAGTGGAGGACCGACAGATGAACGCTGCTAGCATTGCTAAAAACCTAAAAAAGTATCTTTGGATGACTACATCGAGCAGACGCTCAGAGCTGTTCCAGCCGATGTTTGTCCTCCGAATACACTCCACATCCGCCAATCAGCAGCCTCATCACATTTGATTGAGCCCTGACAGCCTGCTGAAGCTTTTTTTTATTTGACAGTAATCATCAGCAGAGCGGGGAGTCCTCAGCGGGGCGACAGGGTGAATATAACCGCCGGTCAGGAGGTCTGACAGAAATCTTGAATGAAATTGGACCCTCGGGTTGTGTTGCCACAGAAACCTGAAGCTGCTGTGACATTAGCCTGCCATGTTGTGACGGCGGTTATCTGAAGCTCTGTGGAGGACAGTCAAATACCCACTGGTGTTTATTTATATTTTTCACTTTCTGGAGGTTTATTGCCAAAGGTTTGACTTTCTTATTGCCCTTGATAGACAAACACCATCAATGTGTGGCACCAATCACTTTGTTTTATTTTTTTTGAAAAGGTGAATACATTTTTGAAACTCTGACATGATTGTTTTTGACTTGTAGGAGTGCGACCAGATTGTAGCTATACTGAAGTCCTTGAATAAATTAACTACAGACGCACTGACAACAGGTTGGATTCAATGTGGTATTTAATTGGTTAAACATATTTAAAAATCCAGGCAGGATTTGAACCAGACACCGAATCGGCCCCGAGCTACAGCAGCTCTCACCCAGAGAATAATTACGTGAAGTTCAGATGATTCACCTGTAAAATAATGAGTACAAAATACACCGAAAAAAATTACAGAAAGAAAAAATGTTTTACTTCTGCAGTTCAGATACAGCCTTAACTTTACAGACACAAATCCAACCATGTTCTTCTCTTTGTATACAATCCCCAATCAGCACAAGTAATCCTTTAATCCAATACTGATAGGATTAAAAAAAAAAAACACAAGTTCAGTTTTATTTGATTCGTTATATAAAGTGACTGAATTCATTGTGACGTGTCACTGTGTACCTTTCCCTGTTGTATACAAAGATGCACTCAAAAGAAACTGCACTCAGAGACAATGAAAACCAACACACAAAGAGAAGCCTTTTACAGTAATTGTATGTCACAAAGCACTGAACCAAAGTCAGTCTTTGGGACAGACTGTAGACATTCAGTGATGTACATTATGTTCGTAGCGCTCTGTGAGCACAACAATGAGCTTCTATTGTACAGATAGTACCGGTGCAGGACTTTTATAATGTTACACAGAAGAGATCTGAGGAACACAATGTCTCAACATGAGCATCACTAATGATCCTTTTGTTCCCCAACAGCCCCAGGAACTAGAACTCAAGAAGTGAAAGTCACATTTCTACATTTTTGTTTGTTCACCGTAATTTGTGTCACCAAAAATCTATACGTGACCCTGACCTCAACAACACCAAAAATCTCCACGCCAAAAATCAACTCAGTCAAAACTAAAGGTAAGTCAGAAGTCCTACCTACTTGTCATTTTCCACAACAGCAAAATCCATAACACATATCTGTACTCAACACCCAAAGGTCAGTTGGACTTAAAGTAGGTTTTTCATGTCATTCATGTACTTGAAGACATTTTTGAAGGTGAACAACACCAGCTCAACACCAATGATGATGACAGAAAAATCTGTACCAAAGATTTACCTACCAATCGCTAAAAAACACAATAATTCACCCACCCGTGATCTGTTCGGACTAAAATCCAGATCTGTCCTCAAGCTCCTAAAGCTAAAATCCATTTATCATAAACTTTTAAGTGCAGTATTGTAACACTGACCTATTCCTCTGCAGAGAAACATTTTATAAGAAACTAGAAGAAGTTCCACTGTAACATGAGATCAGTTCTCCAGAGACGTGACCTCAATACTGTCTCTCTCTATTCTCAATGCAGCGTGAGATTAAACTTTAAAAAGGCGGCCCTCCTGATTGCAGGGTTAATCTAGTGAACTAGACTTCTCCCTGTTGTCTTTTTATTGCCTCGCTCCGCTCTGCTCCTGTTTATCATCAGGACTGCTGTGCATCACCATGACTCAACATCAGGAACATTTGGCAGATATTCAAGGCCTGTCCAGTCTGTAAGCGCTAATAGTCATTTATTTATTCATTCATGTGCTCACACTAGTGGCAGAGCTGATGGCGGTCCACCACTGAGATCCTGACATTCATGGTCTCTAGAGGATGAAGCAATCCTTCAGTAACCTCTCCGGGCTGACAGTCAATCAATCAATTCCTTTTAGAAATGATCAACAATACAGTTTTATAAATCAAAATGTGGGCAGCTGCATCATTTCCAAACGTTTACAGGTGCATTACTTTAATGTTTTAATGTACTACCACAGCCCTGACATATTGAGCTGGCTGAGTGTACGTCAGATTGACCTCCACAGCCACAGGTCAATCAATACCTGCCTCATTTGTGACCAGTTGAGCACAAAGTGTCTGTGTGACAGCACTGCAGGCGGAGGTCAGTCGCTGTTTCCTCCCTCATCATCGTGTCAGCGGAGGAGGTGGCTGACCCCGAGGGGGAGAAAGATGGATGGGCGAACAAGCAAGTGAGGAGGAGGACGTCAGCAAGCGCGATGAATCTGATCTGAGGAAAGTAAATTCTCTTCAAACTGATGCCAGCTGTCTACAAATCGATCAATTGTGATTGATTTTACTATTTATTGTCTAATGACACAGGATTCAGGCCTCTTCACCCTGAATACCATAAAAATTGAACAGGAAACATTTTAATCAAATTTCATAAAAACAGATTTAAAACATGTTAACCAGGGTATGACTCATGTGGTCTCATGAACTTCATGTTTATGACATTTTAATTATGTTCACCGAATTCATTAAGCGTAGGTTGAGTTGACAGTTTGAGTTCCCCTTCAGGCCAAATGTAGCTCCTGTAAATGGCAATAAACACATGTTTGTATCAGGTCAAAATGGAACAAACAGGGAGGAAAGTAAACTTCTGAACAAACTCCTCAGGCTGCAGCATTTCTCTGTGAGTAATGAGATGATCCCCCACCTTCCCACTGTAGCATCCTCCCCACATCCCTACTGCTTGATTTGTGTCTCTATCAGTGATTTCCGAAGGTGAACCATAACTCTGAAGTTGTGCCGCTGGTTGAAAAATGAACTAGAACTTCCTTGCTTGGTCATGCTGGAGATGATGCAGCCTGAGTCTGCGTTATGTTGGAGGAAAATGAACACAAAAGTGATCAATTCAAGCAGTGTTAAAGATCTCCTCTGGACTCTGGATAGAGTACAAAGAGTCTGCTTGGAACAGTAATGTGGAAATTCTATCTACTCCTACCTCAAAATTCCATAATCTAGGAAATATGCACATCTTTCCTGCTGGACACAAGATGTCTCATCACTCACTGTAAAGTCCATTTTCGCATGATTTCAGCCAATAATATTAAGACATTCACCAGTCAATAAATCGTAACTGCCAGTTTTTATAGTAAATACGTAAATATGCGGAAGCAAAGAGCTCTGATTTCTGTTTCATGTTGACTGTAAAACAGCCAATCGGAGCGATTGCTCTTACTGACCTCCGCAGCCAATTTGGAGCGCTTACTGCCAGAAAAGTGAGGACAAGGGTCAGATTCTAGAGCTACAGACGCTCATTGATGAATGAAAACTCTTGAACAAAATGGTGAACAAAGTGTAGAAAGAGATACTCAGCGTTTTTTACGAAGTTAACAAGCTAATCAACGGGTTGCGTTTCCTGGAATCTGTTTGTGTAGATGAATAAAAGTCAGGCGACATAAAGCAAACAGTGTAAATTAAAGATTATGACTCATAAGGGAATAGAAAGGTCACAGATAACAATGTTTCTTTGTCTAAGCAAAAAACTTAATTAAAACCTGTCAGTGTGACATTACAATATCAAATTAACCAATGCTGTTTAATCAAAATTAAACATTTAATTAAACATCACACAATGTACTGGTTTCTGGGGATTTTTTATGATCTGATTTCATGTTGAAACACAAAGAGACACAAAAGCAAAAAAGACCAAAAACAGAGAAAGCTGACGGCAAGGTGATGGGGGAGGAGGGGGAGAATAATGCTGCCTCGGGGGTGAGGAGGAAGGGAGGAAGGAAGGAGGTTTAAACAGGACAAACCTACCACAGAACGAGAATGATACAGCCTTAATGTTATTTATTAACGTTTCCTCCACGGTTCATTGACCAAAAAAATTGCATTTATTGAATCCCAAGACCTCCATTAGAGGAATGTTATGGTCCAAAATCAATTAATTTAAACAGAATTTGCTGCAGCCAGTGGAACTTTTGTCCTCTGTTTACTAAACTTTGTTATATGACCTTTAAGTTTGAGAAATTGTCTTTTTTGAAAACATACTGGAGGAAGCTCTTGTGCTCAACAGCACCCGGGTCTCTTAAGAAAAAGGGACACGACCTCAGTGTCATTACTCTCCCATCAGCCCGCTTCCTGTTTCTAAATCTGTCCAATAAAAAATAAAGAAATTATAATCCTCCAGTGTGTCACCAGTTGAACTGATAATATGTGAATTCTGTGGTCGATCACACAGAGACGCGTCGCTAAAACTCGTCACTTGTCAAATCTTTATTTTCCTGATGCGCCACATGTCAATCAAATAAAGCAAGAGGCGGGTTTTACCGCTTCCTTCCTGTTTACAATGTTGCTAAATAAGTTAGCTTGCTAGTTTTTTATTAGTTCGGGTTGATTTGTTTGTTTTATTATTATTTTTATGTATTTTCTAAAAATGTATTTTGATTTATATATTGTTGTTTGTGCACAATTTCAAAAAAAGCCAAGCTTTTGGTTTTCTTTGTATTTGTGATAAACATTTGATCACAAAAAACAAAACAAAAAAAATAAGCTAGCTAGCTAATCAGCTAGTTGTTTAGAGTTTTTGAGAGAAATATGACTTAACGTATCGGATGAACTGTTTAAAGTTTTTACTCGAAGTTGGTAAAATATCAGATCAGTTAAATTTGTTAAAAAGGTAACTGATTAATGATTGAAAATGTTAAATACTTTGCGAAAAGTATTAATGAAAGACCTTAAGTAGTGGATAAAATATTGTAGATAGCTTTAAGTATTGGATAAACAGTTGTAATCATTAGAAAAAAAGACCAAAGACATAGTGGGTAAAGTATTGAATAAACAGTTGAAATTGTTTGAAATATCAGTGAAAAACAATAGATTATTAATAATAATAATAGATTAATGGCTGGAACATCCAGTTTCTGTTTCGGTCAGTTAAGGCACATTTGGATTTCTAGTCTGTTGACAACCTTCAATAAATTATCCTTCACTGTTACTCCAGTATTTAGCATCATAAATCACTGCTGACACCGACTACCATCAGCTCTGTGCCAATATACAACTGTCTGCATGATTTCCTGTTGGCAGTAGTTATAATTCACACAGCGCTGCTTCATGCCTAAACTCTTTAAACTGGAGCCAAAGTGACCAACAGTGAAACAATGGAGGAAAACACATCTTCTGCAGGGACATGAGTCACCCTGATGCCACTTGAGCAGATGGAGTTTCCACTCCATTTGCCAAAAGTCAAACTGCCACAACTACAAAAGTGTTTACGACTACAGATTCACCCGTCCGTCCCCAAAACACACCTCCAGCTCTCCCCAAGAATCACCTGAGCCGCCTCTGAATGTCAAATATCAGCCGCAGTGTCCTCAACTCACCTCGTTCCCTCCGAGCTCAGACAGCTGTGGAGGAGTTATTGTGCCTACACTCGACCAGAGCTCAGATACAACCTAGTGATGCTTGAGGTTCTGACAATTACAATGTCTTCTTTCTTGGATTGTTTTCTTGTAGTGCTTTCTTTATCCAGTCGACCCTTAAGTTAAAGTAGTACACAGTACTGTTATATACTGTATATCACAGGATTGTTATTATTGATGCACTACAGTCTGTGGTTGAGGTATTATTAAGTGTGAGGTATTCTTAAGTGTAAAACCTGCAACAATAATATAAATATATTGTCTGTAATTGAGTCTTGTAAACCTAATGTTGCTGCACAGTGAGCATATTTCAGGAGACAAGCAGGAAACAGAAACATGAAGAATAGTGTTAAAGAAAAAAATCTTAAAACATTTGCATTAACAACAGGGTTTTTACTTTTTTAAAAGATGAAAATCAGACTCCAGTTCGAGTCTAAAGTGACCCAATACATTTTTTTTTCCCAGAACAATGCATTATATACCTTTACATATTTTACCACCTTTAAAGTTGCCACAGTAGTTGCAACTGCAAGCTGTTTGTGCAGTAAAGAAGCTAGTTCAGTTGGCTGACGTTACGTATTAACCGGGAATAACTTAGTGATAATGCTAAGTGCAATTTGTATACATACATGCCACGTTGTTATAAGAAAGAAAATAGAAACACTCACTTTACAGTCAGACGTCCGTGTGTCCGTAGACGCACAGTGAGACCACAGGCACCGCCGGTCCGGGCTCCTGGTCCGCGACAGGCAGGTCCTCTGCCTCGGCGGCAGAAGCCTCAGCTGCTCTTCACTATATTGTGGCTCATAAAGGTAGCAACGAACATCTGATTCAACCATCACACTTTCAAAATTTCTTCTATATTAGATTGATTACCATAGTCGTAACGTCTGGATCGACAGCGCCTCTGCTTAGCTTCCAAACAAGATGGCGGTTATATTTAGTTTCTGCAAGTGAAGTCCCACCCACTGATCTGTGATAGGTCTGTAGCATGAATGAAAAAAAAATGAGGAAGTAGTGTTTGTAGTCTCACTCCTCTACAGAGATATGAGACTGCCTGCTTCCAATGACGCAAAATGACGATTTTTACATCATTGGAAGCAGGAAGTGCAACACTGAAATCCATATTTCTCCCCTCTCCGGTGAAGTGAGGGAATGATGCACGACCATTCAAAAATATGACTGGGCTTCTAATGATACAAAGCTTAATGCAAATGGGCGAAGTGTCCCTTTAAGTAGCTACAGAACATTGGTCAGTATAATTTTTTTTCTTGCCTCAGGAAGAAAGGGAATAATTAAAAAAGGAAAAGACAAAACAAAACAATCGACACAAGTGAAAAATAAAGACCATTTCATGCTTTCGCTAGGAAGAGCGTATTATTTCCCTCCTTTTTTTTTCTTTTCCTTGTTAATTAATCTGCTTTCTCTCGTCTGAAAGACTCACATCACTTATCCCACCTGTTTATTTATTTATTTTAGGCTATCCACCCATAAGATCTTGTTCCACATTTGTCTCATATCACAAAATAAAGAATAAAAGATAAAAAATACTTATCAATATATACACTACCGTTCAAAAGTTTGGGGTCACATTGAAATGTCCTTATTTTTGAAGGAA
>JAGRRF010012759.1:1367608-1389536 GCA_019097615.1 Morone chrysops
GGACTCTGACTCTGGGGATGAAGACCCGGCTGGTTGAGGCAGAAACAGAAGAGGAATGAAACGGAGGAAGAGGAGCCAGTTTGTAGCCAGTTAATTAACGTTATCTATCGTATCAATAAGTCCACCAGGATTTGTTTCAGTTAAGTTGGTTAGTTTATTTATGAAAACAGAGGCACATTGCCCTAACAATATTCATGTGATCCATCACGACATACTGAATGATATCTGATCACATATGATTGAATAAGTGAAGAGTGAAGCCTCTTCTGAGGAGACAAGTTCAAACCGTAACAACAGAAAGAGTGTGAGAGCTGCTGCAACCATGAAAACAGATTCCTCCCAACTGGTGTTTATGTCCCGAATACATCACCTCTACTGCTAAAATATACCAAACCTCTGCTCCTCTGGGTGACTTTGACCCGCTCTGCTTCGATAAGAGACAGCGACATCAATAAACACCAGCTCCTAGAGACAAAAAACAACTTCAGATGTTCCCTGAGCCCCAGCTGACTGGAACTTTCCAGCAGGACTTTATCAGCCTTGGCTGACAGGAAGGAAAACTGTTTAGCTTCTACCATCCATTCATTGGCCCACATACCTCACAAATTGTATCTGCTCTGCTTAAACATCCACTGCTGAGTATAATTTCCCTTAACCACTATCAAATGTTTCCACACCCAAGTCAATCTCATGGAATGTTTAGTTTTGATATCAATACATCAAGGAGATTTTTAGCCTCATACCTGTGTGTCATACCATGACACAGACCATGTGTCTGTTGCTAAAATACATCCGCTGTGTGTACTATAAAATCCCTGCCACCGTCTTATCTCTTGTGTCATGTAAATATCTGTCAAATGGATAAAAATAAGAGTTTGGTACATTTACTTGAGAAGTGCCAGTAGACAGCACTGGGTTTACATTCAGAAGTTTACTGTTCATCTATGATACCTCCCACTGCAGCTCTGCACAGGCCTGACCCAAACCAGACTTCATCCATCAGTGAAAGTTACCTTGCCAGGCCGATGCAGACCAAACCCAAACATAATGAAATGGCCCCTGAAGCATACTGATGCCTGAACTGTCCCGAGTGAGATGCCTGACCCCAATGCAGAGGTTACTCCTCCTGATTGTGGACTTCGCCTCCTTGAGTAGCAAGTAACCAAAACGATAAGATCTGACCGACTAACTTTGCCTAACTTCAGACCAGAAATCCAATTTTATCCGTTACTATTGCATTGCCTGACTAATGCAACAATTAACACAGACAAAGAGATTAAGAGAGACATTTATTCCATTTAAATTCATATTTATATTTAATATTTAATTAAATTATTTAGCAAGAAGATGGCCTCTGATAATCCAATACCACAGTCTGTCTGTGCTTGTAAGCCTTGTAAGAGATAAAACAACCAAGCAAATTATTCAAAAAGACACAAAGTCAGTGTTTCCACGTGTTTCTTATTTAATGTGTTTGATTTTTGATGCAGAAATTAAAACGTTAATCCAAGATAATTTTCTTCTATGGGAAACAATAGAAAGTAACCTTTATTAAATTTATTTCTTACTCAACTTTATCCCGAAAATTCTTATTTGGGGGTTTACTCTGCAAAGAGAAGCTTCAATGAACTGGTGGCAAATGTCAGCTATGCCGCCATTGATGGCAAAAAATATGTGAATCCTAAAGATTTTGTTATCCTGTGACTTTCCCTCAAGTGCCACTAGCTAGTTTAGTTTTTTAGTGAACTGTCTCGACAACTATTGGATGGATTGCCATGAAATTCGGTACAGAATTATTTTCTGTTAGTGCTTGTTTTTGCCTTTATCTCATCCAACAGTAGTGGACCTAGAATTGATCCCTGTGGCACACCTGAAGAATAAAGTAGGATGAATGTTTAGGGATCAAGTTACAAAGAGCCTTTGGTCCAATCAGGTAATGTAAAAACCTGCCAGGCCTTTTCCACCGAAACCTTTTGGAGCATTTTGATCAAAAATAAATTGTTTTAGAAACTGAAAAGTTGGTTCCCAGTAAAAAACAAAATATGTCAGGTTTTCTTTGGAGACCAAAGTGGACGTGCTATATTCTACAGGTTGTTTATGGCATTATGCAGCACCCTCTGTTGATGTTGTATCAGTTTACAATGGTTCCACCCAAACTGTTGGAAATGCAGGCTGGTTCACTAGCACCAATTATCAGACCGACATGTTGAAACACGGTCAGCTTAGTTTTTAATTCTGAAAGAGTATTTTTGCTTTTAAGTTTTAAGTAGTTCCTGTTAAGTTGTTGCTTCTCTCTTCCTCCAGGATTTTAAATTCAAGAAGCACTCCACAACTCTTAGTGAAGGTGCCCTTGACAGAGTCAGATAAACAGGATTCGGCAGCTGTGGCCAGTTCCCAGAAGTGAGCCTGTCCATAGGAGTTTAGTCACCTCTTCCCCGATAAACAAAAGGTAAAGAGTGAGGGAGTGTATCCCACGGCAGGAGATAAACTTTCACTGAGTGCTGGAAAGTTTCTGCATCACTGAATCTTCTACTGAGACAAATATAGACCCACCGAAGTGCAGCAAAGGCTAATAAGGCGTCAGCAGAGCACCACGACAAGACAACACATCAGTGACGAAGATCTCTCAATTACTGCCACTATCTGTTTGTTCCACACACACATAAGCACAAACACAAATATCTCCCACAGTCCCTCGCTGCGACGAAACAGCTTCTCATTCAATCCTGGGATAGATATAAGCTCTTTATCTGCCTCATTTTCTTGTCGCTAAACACATACACACACACACACACACACACAAACATAAATAAACCCATGCACACTAAAATGCACCCACTCAAACAAAAGCACAAACCCTGACACAGCTCAAGGTTCAACACAAACAGCCAGAGGAGCTGTGTGGAAGCTGCTGGTTGAATACCAAAACAGCTGGCAGTCTGACACCAAACCTTATTTCACGACTACAAAATAATGACCAGACCTCCTGCTGGAGCTGCTCGGGCAGGTAGAACGACTGCCAAGGAAGCTGCCAAAGTAAAGGCATCGGATAATCCTAAGGGAGGGAACGATGTGCAGAGTGAGTTCTTCCTCAACAGAGCGGGTCAATGCGATAATGAGGCAGTTATCGGCTGCCGTCCTTAAACTGCAACGTTGCTCCAAAACAGTCAGACATGGTGTTGTGGAATAAGGAGGGAAATGTAACTTCTATTTTAATGTGATGGACTCACTACCTGGCAAGAATTACGATGCCACCAGCAAATATTTACACATTTATAGCGTCATAACATCAGACAGGTTTACGAGCAGGTCCTAAACTGCACAAATCACTAGAGTAATGAGCGGTAAATGTTTATGATTCCAAGAATATCCTCCTGGTTATCTCAAAATGCAAAATCAGCTATTAGCTTTAGCGACTTTATGAAGGCGGGCGACAGTTTCACACTGAAACTGCAGGAAGGGAGGAATGGGAAACACAGGAAGGGAACCAAAGGTTGGTCTTCTACTCAGCTCCGAGTCTAGTCTATTTTTGATAGAAGCTGACCACTCGCCTCAAGCTGCACAGAGCAGATCATGCTGCAAGGATGTTTCTTTAACGACGCTGGGCAGGCAAAACGCTCAGAAGACGTTTCTGAAACACTTGGTGCGGATCATGGCTTTTACAATTGACGTTACTGTCACTTCAAAGCAGTCGTTCCCAACCTTTAACCCGTTTTCCTATTAACCCAATAATTGAAAACGGGAACTGCAAAACTAATTTTGACAAATTCTCTGTTTTCTGTTCGCTAAAGCTCTGCCATTGTTGTATTAGACTTAACAACTCACTTTACTTGAACCAAATGTTAAGATATCGGCCTATGTATATTTTTAAAGTTATCTTAAACGCCTTAAAATCAAGGAACCCTCACAACCCCCTGTGAAGCTTTGGCGACCCCTAGTGGGGGTCCCGAAATAACAAAAGCATGAACATCCTGTTGGATGCACATTTGCCAGACATCCTGGCATATGTTCTCATTCGTGACACGGTTGGTAGTCATTCATGTTCCAAAGGTCTCATATTCCTTATTTCTAGGGTTTTGGTGGGACGTAGGAAACTGGGAGTGCAGTGTGAGCTCCGCTTCACAATCTCAGCCTTTCATTATGTCATCTTTTCATCTTTTTTCCACTTCTGACGTGCCTCAGTATCGCAGAATGTTTGATATATAAAACTTGAAGCTGTTACAAACGTATAATCAATTATTAATGATCCCCTCATGTACTAAAAGAAAAAGAGATTTTTCTGATTAATCACAAGCAGTCACTCATAGAAACTGACACTTCTCCTTTTGAACTGATGGTTTTTTTTTCTCCATCCAGACTTTTTAAGGATTCATGCGAAGGTACACGGACGCAGGTTTTTGATGTTTATGTCGACATTTACTTTATTCTGTCAGTTTAAACCCTCAGATAACTCCTCATTTTTCACCTCGTTATCAGCTTTGTGGCAAGGTTCTTGAATAAAAGAGACGTTTGGATTTTGAGAATTCAGGTAGGTTGAAAATATCTGCAGCGATGGAATTACATTGCACCTGCAGGTCGGGCGTTCGTTTGAGGCGACACAGCGAGAGCTATTGTGCAGTCGGAGGGTGACAATGTGAGAATTTGATCTGCTACAGGGAGCTGATTGCCTGCTGCTGTTGTACTCCATTCCACTTTAGCCTCTCCTGCTGTTTCTAACACAGCAGCTTATGAGACTTTCTTCATCTGCTTGTGCACCACTGAGTCAAACTAACCCCTCACCTGCAGTCACAATCACTTCAAATCACATTTGTCTTTGTTTTTCTACTCAAAAAAGTTAAAATGAAAACAGAAAAATACAGTTTTTTCAACATTAAAAAAGAAAATCTCATATATTGAAGACAACAATCCAGGTTTTAGTGGATTAATTAACATACAAGAATATGGAGATTTCCCAAAGGAAGGAGCCTTGAATTTGTCCTGTCCTGTAATTTAAAAAAAATAATAAAGAATCCCTTTTGGGGAAAAGAAAAATCCTCTATCTGCCACCTGGAGGTTAAAGGTTTTTATCTTCAGGCTGTGTGAAATATCTCCACTCTAACGACGTTTAGTTCCCTTTTTTTGACATATATTCTACATTCAGTCGCCCGTTCCCAAAGCAGAGGGAAAAAATATAAGAAATTGAACTTCCTGTTCAGTATTTAAAAAGTTTTTGATTGTTTTTCGACTGACAGCTAAAACTCTTTGCTGATAAGACGCTGAGTCATCCGAGATGAGACTGTGACTCGGCAGACTGATCACGTAACCGCGACAAGTTCAAACTCTCATCGTGGCATTTATCAGATGTCAGAAATTGAGCATGAAAATGTGACTCAAGTTCTGCTGCCTTTGAAATGAAATGTAGGTTCCTGTTGACGATCAGTAAGTTTACAGCGTTTTACCCAACTTTACATTGTTGTTGTTCCCAAATGTTCGGAGTAAGTTTACTGTTGATGGTGATCGCAATGTTTTTTGGGGTGCAACCAATTGCTGATTTCTTTTGCCACTTTTCAGGGTTTACCCAACTTATAGGATGTTTCATACTTTAACAGGAAAACCCCTAATTTTCAGGGTTATTCCAACTTTTCCAACATTTGTTTTTGAAATTTTTTGGTTACCCAACAATGAACTACGGCCCACATGTGGGTCAGATCTGGTAGCTACATATGGCCCACACACTTGGCTTGGCTCGACTCGGATTGAGTGTACCCAATCGTCCATTTCTTTCACCACTTTTATAGGGTTTGCCAAAAGTGCTAATGGAAAAGTCCCATTATGGCCTATTACAACACTGGCCCTGTTCTTGATCAAAAAGGTCTCTTTTTTTGTGGGAAGATATATAGAAGTATAAAGTAAAAGGTTTAGTTGAAGCTAACACCCAGAACCAGTGCTGAAGCTTGTCTGGGGTCAGAATACGGCTGAGATATGGCTGTTTCATATATATGTGGCTACTAAATGTTGGCCGTCACTGTGCTCGACCAGCGAATTGTGCAGACTTTCCGGAGTTGTTATTTTGGCTTATAAAGACAAAACTCAGATATATTTTTTATTTTTCAGTGGCAGCTTCATTGTTTGTTGTTGTTTTTCAAGATTACATAACAGAATGGATAATTAACAAAACCACTTAATTGTTTGTCTAATGATCACATTCTGTCAATGTCAGAACAATATAATACTGTGGATATTGTTTATGGAGGCCAGTTTGTGCAATAACACTAAGACTGCATTGAACTGCGTCTTTTTGTTTTTACTACAGTTAACGATTGCATTGAAAATAGGAATACTAACTATAAAATGTGTTACATTTGTTTTCATCAAACTAACAGTGTGCATGACTGTAGTTCATCAAGACACTAGTCACATCGGACCACAGCAGTCTTAATACAGCGCTTTAATTGTTTTCTTCACGTCAATATATCATGATTTCAATTAATGATTACTGAAGTGTTTTCAAACCTCCGGTGGAAAAAAGTCCTTCTTCTACACCTGCCTTCTGTTTCATTTGTGTTCACGGAAGAAACCCAATTATGTTTTATTTTCTACCTGTTTGAGTTTCCCCTCCAACTCACGACCTGCAATAACTGCCTGTCATTCAGCCTCTGAGCGACTGCCTCCTCATCTCTTCCATCTTCGGCCCCATCAGTCTGCGCACCAAAACGGCCGGCACCATAAAACAGAGGGGAAAATGTGAGCAGAGGCGGCGCCGTCGATAAACGTTCTGCATGATTTCCCCTCAGACGCCAGGTCAGTGAAATGAGCAGTTTCTATGGTAATTCTGAGACATTTGTGTCTGATGGAGCCACGAGAGCCATTTTCTTTTACTGTCAGCGTTTACAGGTTCACACGGAGGAAACCACCACACTGTGATCACGTCTCTGCACGGACTAAATACGTCCCGATTCTGTCCGCAGTAATGTTTCAACCCACAGCGATGACTTATCAATTATATAATCTCAGTTTAATTAATGATCATTTATTATGTTATTTATGTCAGATGCTGTCAGACTTTTATTCAACCAGTGCAACGGACATAAAGGAGGTAAAATACAGCGCTGCACCATCAGTGTCTGTATTATTAAGAAAAACTGTTAAACGCTTAAAGTGTTTAGAATCATCACTAAACTCATTTGTCATTATGCAATACCACAAAGATGGCTAAGAAGCTGCATTGAACTGTGTCTTTTTTGTTCTACTGCTGTTAATGAAAATTGAAAATAGAAATATTTTAATATAAAATGTGGTTCGTTTAACTTTTTCATTGAACTTCAGAGGATCATGCATGACTGATATTTAAATTCACGTTTAAAAAACATTCTCACCTACCCTCTGCAGTACTCCAAAATACCCTTAGGGGTACCTCTATTTGAGAAACACTGACTTACCTATACGTGCATATGGAAATACAGAGAAAAAGCAAAGCGTCTCCTTGAGGTCGGTAATAAACGCGGCAGCCAGTTGGCGAAGAGTTATTTTAAACAGTTCTTCAGTTTCTATTAAGTTATTTAACATAAAATAAAAGTAGGACATACATCTTTATTTACTTATTTGCTTCTGGATCACGTAGTTTTGTTATATTCTGTACTGCAGGATTATAGCTCTCTGTAATGGACAGTTTGTGAGCATAACAAATTAACATGCATTTATCAGAGCTTACACTCTTGTATTCATGTGCCTATAAGCTGTGGCAGAGATAGACAGAAGACCTCAACCCTGTAATCATCTTTTACGGAGACACAGACATAATTTATGCTTTAAAATTAAAATAATTATAGCTTTTTCCACCACAACAATAAATATAGCAGACAGTACACAAGTTAAAACAGAACATTAGTACCCAGAACACAACAGCAGCAGATCAAATATGCAACTTAAAAGAGAATAACTGATTGACTGATGATAGCTGATTCTGCACTGCGTCAGGTAGCTGGTGAAGTGACTTATTTTTATTACGTGATCATTTAAGTGATATTAGTTTCAGACTCTGCGCTCTAATTGTGGCTTTTGCCCTTCTTTTAAAAATAAAAAAACTTTATTATTTAATTTAATGATGTGATTAATAACTGAAGAATTTGTAGACATTTCTGGGGGCTTTTCATGCCTTTATTTTGATAGGACAGGTGAGGATAGACAGGGTGTGATGGGGGTGCTGCAGGTTGTAATTAAACCCGTGTCACTGCGATATAGACTCTCACAGGGCGCTCTACGAGGTGGCTTCCGATTCACGCTGACCACATATTTTTCAGCTCATCAATTTCTGCTAACTTCTTATCGGAAATACTGACGTCTCCCTTTCACTCCCAGTGATGATGTCTCTAGCTGCAGAGGTTATATTAATAGGCCTCTATAGTGAGTAAAGGTTTTCTTGCACCGGTGACTCCTCTTCCTCCAGTAATTATGAGGCACGAACTGACCTCGCTTTCACACCCTCCCCACCTCTGTGGATACTTTTTCACAACTGCAAACCCACACTACATTTTTACCTCTCTGACTCTGGCAGATCCCATCAGCTCCTGCTGAGAACATTAGAGTTTTTACCTCCTGTAATCCAGATAAGATATGCAGATACAGATCACATTTTATTACCAGCTGCAAATGACATCTGCACGTGTGCATCTTAGGTATAAAGTTATTATCCGATGGGAATCTGATATAGATTGCTGTGTTAGACGGAGCTGAACTGAATTAAGGGAAATTTGAAGGTGTTGAGTGTTTTTTTTCCCCTCCAAGGTCACTTTCACTTTTTTATCTCAACTAATTTGCAAAAGTGATGTTGGAAGGTGATGAAAAAGGAACTTTCTCTATTTCTCATAATAAATTAAAATAAGTTTTCTTCTTCTGTCTGCCATATATTGTTTTAATTATTACTTGTTTTTATAAATCCTAGCGTTTTTATGTTGGTTATTAGCTAGAAACAATCTAATCATAGCTCATGATCTCTAGATACATATCAGATTGTCTTAGAAGTGAGAGCTTGACAACCTAATCAATATTGTTCATTAAATCATCCACTGAAGTTATAGTTACACAGGACACCTTTCAGTCTCTGTAAAAACACGTTACGTAGAACATTTAAAAAACAAAAAGGGCCAATAACTGACTGCTGACGACCCAGAAACCTTTATCTGACAGTATCTTCATGGCATTTCTACATTATTAGTTAGTGGATCAACAGGAAGCCCGGCGGGTAGACAGATGAGGGGTGACACATGACAAAGGTTGTGGCCAAGGTTGCGTGTCAGAGTTGAACCCGTGACATCAAGGGGCCACGGTGTTACCGCCTGTGACACACGTGGAGAGTTTAAGGAATGTATCACAGAGTTCTTGTTTTCCATCTCCTTCTTTCTGGCTTTCGCCTCTGTGGCAGCCCTCCTCGGGATAACCTTTGCTGAGTAAACCTTCCTGTGATTGACTGCGGAGATAGCGGTGAAGGAAAATGTCAGCTTGTGATGGAAAGATAAGAGCGCTCTGCTGTTTGTTTGGTGTCTTGTGTATGAGTGTATTTATCGTATCCATGCTTGAGTTTTGTTTGGTTAATAAACCCCAATCCCCTACACTGTGTGAATCCTCTGAAATACCTGCACACCTGATCTATTATTTAAACCTTTATTTCGCTCAGGAGGACGGCAGTACCACGTACTCATCACGATATATCCTTTTTACTGTTATATTTCTGTATGAAGAACCGTCTATAAAGGCCATAAAGGCAGTGGGAGCCATTTAAAGGAGCAGATTTCTTCTGAAGTTGCCTGAATGAATGATTAAAGCACAGTTGTGATCTGAATTAAATTTATTAGTGCTCATTAATAATCTTACACATTAGTTTGTGCAAAGAAGTTTTACTGTGTAAGCTGTGATTCCTGAAGGAGTCTGTATCGCCCTGCTAATTTCTTATATTTCTGTTGTTGTGTTCTTTGATTTTGAAACCGTAGCATTATGTTGTTATTTAGCGCTCTCTGATGGACAGAACCGATCAATTAGCATCTTCAGTTGCAGGTCAGCGTGCATCTAATGAACGCTTTTGTCCTTCGCATTCCTGTGTAAACACCCCATCAACCAAAGGTCATCTGAAACTGAACAGCAATAAGCGGCAGATTGTGACTGTGCGGTCGGGTGATGTCCATGTGTGTGAAACGTGGGCGGATTACACAAAACAGCTGCAGTGATGAGGTCAGTGTCTCTTGTTTTGTTTTCTTTATTTTTTTTAGATATATTCATCAGTCCAACACTCTAATGAATATTAATGAGGATGTTTGTATTTATATATATTCATGAATGTCACTGCAGTCAAATTAGGTCTAAAAATCTTGACATGTAACAAGATTCTAACTTGTGTTTTGTGTGTATTTAAATGTGTGTACATGCAGAATAATCTACGTTGGACAGACTACATTTTAATTTAAAATAATTGTATGTAAACAATGTTAAATTTAAACTATTTGACTGTATAAAATTGGTTCAGCAAATGTTGTATGAGGAAGGAAATTAGTTACATTGAATGTAAATATAACTGTATAATACATGTTAACTGTATATAAAGCTGTTTATGGATCAGCTTTAATGCTTGTTGAAAATGAACAAAGTAAATCCAATGTAATAAAATAATGTGTACCTACATGATGGTGAGCTGCTGGGGTCGTACTGAACCACCTGACAGACATGAAGAGCTGAACGGACTGAATTACAATGCAGCTACATTATTGAAATATGTTAATACAAGGACAATGTGTCTTCGTTAATGCAAAACACTATATTACACACCACTGATATTGCAACTCCATGCTGTTTACACCACTGTGGAGAATCGTGCCACATGGGACATTAAAAATAATAATACAGCATGTCAGCGTGAAAACGTCCTTCCACTTTGTGCAGACTTTCTCTACCTGTGTTGCTGTGCTCTGGGTAATAATTTGAATAAAGATGTTTCTGTACATTCGCTACACCGTTGGGTAAAAGTCTGTTTTATATGGAAGGTTTGCGCTGAAGGCACCACTGACGTTTGATGTCTGTTTGGGTCAGTGTGAGCTCAGCACTCTCTCTGAAGCTGGAGCAGCTCTCACTCTTCAGACGCACTGTTTGTAGCGTATACGTTCAAACCGTGTGAGCTTCAAACTGACAGTTTTGTGGTTGGGACCTTTATGCACACATCAATGCAGCGACTGATGAGCTTCTGAAATCCACTAGCAGTGTAGCTACAGGTGACAGTGTTGGTCCTGACTGAAATATCTCATCAACTACTTTGTGTTTTTCTATGAAACCTGGTTTAAACATGCCTGGTTTCCAGATGTTGTATCCTAGTGACTTCAGTAATCCTGTGGCTTTTGATCTGGTGCCATCATCAGGCCAACAACGTAATGTGTCCAATACTTTGTATCAGCTGATAGCCATTTTGGCATTTATCAAGCCAATTCTGTAACTTCGGATCGTCATGTGGAGCAGTGACAGGTTGGTTGATTCCACTGCACATTTCCAGCTATCGCTTACAACAACACAATATGTAATCAATACTTTTGGTCGATTGTCAGAGGAGAAAGGACAGAAATGTTAATGAGGCTCATCGTTAGTTGCGTCCCCCACATTTCCCAGTATTGATCCTGTAATTGATAAAAACTCAGTGTGTGATCCATGCTGCAGAAACAGAAGATCTTTATCTGTCTGATCTTTATTTAAACTTAAGGAAACATTGACTCACTGAGAAATGTTTGTCGATCACAGGCTTGTTACCGAATCTCTCCATCACTTTTCTACCTCGACCGATGGATCGGGACTCTGGAGCCTCCAGACGCTCCAGTGAAGCAGCAGATTACAGAGTCTGAAAAAAGGATAAAAACAGATAACACTTTATTGATCCTGAAGGGGGAGAAATTTCAAGTGTTATTGAAGTCTAGGACACAGGACAAAGAGGTGGATTTCTACTGATCTGTGCAGGGAGACAGGAGACACCAGCGCCTCTTAAAGATGGAAATTATTAATCATTGTGCTGATTTGTTCAGTTCAGTACAAATCTGTTAATAAGGTCATAGCTCAGTCTGCAACAGAGTTATGGCATCCTGATTATACACAGCAATCTATTTGTAGGGGGTTTAAACGCAAAAATCGATGCAGTATTTTTGAGTATCAATACAATATCACAAAATATTGCAAATTACTTTTTTTTTTATATTGGATTTATGGTGAAACAGCTTTGTCAGGGTTAGGATGACCAACCTGTACCTAATCCCACTGGAGGGGAACCCTAGGAGGCACTCTTATGTTCTTCATGTTTTATCTACCATAGCAGCATCCAAGAGAGGACTTTTTACCCAGAGTCTTCAGTGGAATTTAGTATTGCTGATTGCTTGTAACTGACCACAACCATGCCCGACAGTTACTTGTCTCTGCAGTTTATGGTCGATACAAACCTGTAAGCTATCAATCTTATCTCTGGGTTTGGTTTTGGGAAAGGTTTAAAATATACATATTTGATCTAAAACACGCAAATCTTGGTGGTATGATCCTTTAAACCAGACTTTCTCGACGATAAATGTGGTCCAGATGAGTCCTCTCTCCATAATGGGTTGAATCGGCTGTCTTTAAGGCTGTGTATGAGAGAGAATGATGGGACTAAAGACCTCGGCTCCTCCCTGAAGGTTTATGTACTGCTGATGGGAAGCCATCACCACTAGTGGATTTATTGGCTTTTAACCTACAAATTGCCTCCTCTGTTTTCTCAACAGTAATGGCTGATGGGAGGATTTCACTCAGTCTGTTGTTGCTCACTAATGGCAGCTCAAATGAACTCAAATACTTCATTTCACCCATAAGCGGCGGGGCGAATGTACGACTCTCTGTAATGTTCCTGAAAAATGCTCTTACCAGTGTCTTCTCCTGATGTGAGCGAGCGTTTCTAACGTTAGGCAATGTATCATGTTTGTTTTTACATAATTGTGCAGGCAGATGTCTCGCTGCCTTGAAGCCTGAATCATTACAGGTTTGTCTGGGAAAAAAAACTGTTCTATTCTTCAGTTCATTAAGCTGAAGTCTGCATATCCTTGTTTTCAGTTCGCCTCAATGTTCTTGTGTCTAACTACCTTCAGAGGGTTGTTTTTTATAGGTAGGATGCTGCCCGCAGTTCAGATGTTCGTCAGTGATGCATCACTTTGTTGACCTTCCACTAATAAGATCCACCCCCCTAGGGGTCTTTGGTTTTCCTCTTTTGGCTTTCATTTAAAGACAACAATTACACGGTAAACATCTGAATGTGTGGGGCTTTTAGAAATCCCATTTCATGCCACATCACCATAAGCCAAGGAAATATTTTAGCCACTATACTACTATTTAATCACTGTGGTGCTTTAAGCTCAATAGCCTACTGGTGAAAATTACAATTTTAACATGCTGATGTTTAATGAGAGCAGCTCACCTCCACTTGCTCCAACATACCACCATAATGACGACCGTAATGCCAGACATTAAAACGGTACTTCACAAAGTGTGCCTGTTGATGACATTGCATGATGTGTAGATGAGTTATTGTCCTGACCTGATTCTCTAGATGCTGTCGAGAGTTCATATCTGAAAATATCCCTATACTAACATTTGCTAATTAGCTCTTACTGTAGCTACTGTTAATTGTATACTGTTAATTTTATATATTATATACATATATAATACTTTATATCTTATCTTTTATCTTATTTTTGATTCTGTTCTTAAGGTCAGGGTTTTTTTAATTTTAGTTTAATGTATGTTTAATATATGTTTTGTATTTTGTATGCTACTGGATGCTGAATTTCCCTCGGGATAAATAAAGTATCTATCTATCTATCTATCTATCTATCTATCTATCTATCTATCTGTCTGTCTGTCTAAACTCAATAGCACTGACGTTTTGATTCTACAGATGAGATTATACATATAAAACATGCCATGCTTCATAAACTTTAGGACATTTACATACGTGAACTCCTTCACATGAGACAAGAAACTGACTTTAGTGTCTTTATAAGCACCTCATTTGCTGTCCTTCACCTTTGTTCCATTAACAGGCAAACCAATTCATCAGTGTCATTGTTCATTCTAATTTAAGGGGTTGAGCAAGCTGTGAAAAATTGTCCAACAAAAGAGAACACAAGCAGACTTCGGATGACCTTAAAATACAGCAGAAACTTGTGTTGAACTTGGCAGCTCCTCCGAGTCAGTGAGTAAAAGGTGTATAAATATGAAGCAGGGCAGGACTGACAAAAAGTCTTCACACTTGGTCAACTCTCCCTCTATAAATAAGGGTTTGATAGGAAAATCCAGCCTGCAGTGGACAGATAGATCACTGTGAAGCTCCGATATCAGGCTCCAGCAGCGGGCCTCGGATTAATTTCCAGACTTTGTCCCTAAAGAAATAAGGACATGTTGTGACTGCAAATCATCTGGAAGATATAGTTTGTATGTGAATGTAGCAAGAGTATGTAGACAGAGACAGGGTATTATTTTAATTTTGACAGGAACAATCTCTCCAGGTAAACACCTTTTTCAGAGTCGTTGATGTTTGTTGACACATTGAATCCAAATGCAAAGACTTCAGTCACCAGAAAGTAGCAGAGTTAAGTACATCTGCGCAACTGTAGCTGGTAAGCTAATCATTTACATGCTAGCTACCGTCCCGTCCAGCTAACGTTCTTGCTAAGCTTGCTGTGTCAGTCATTGAGTTTATTCAGAAGATGTAGTTATACCATCGTCTCTTGTTGACTAATTGCAGATCATGAATTAGCTTAACTGAGATATATGTCATAGCTTCATACATTTTAGACCAAAGGTTAGCATAATAATAAGACAGGTTGTAATTATAGACTGTATGAATCAAAATGTCTGTGGTTTCTGAAAAGCCGTTGGGAAGCTCAGTGTGTTCAGACGGTTCTAGCCGTCGCCATATTGGCAGTCAACATCTTTATTTTAATTTTATTTGAATAATTAAAGGATTACAATCTGTGTAATTTAGTAAATTAACTAGCTAATTTCATTTCAATAACATTTATAATCCAAAAACTGTTTTATTCAACTCCGGTGAGAAACTGAGATGCTGTAAATAAATGAAAAGTAAAGCTCCATGCATTCAATTTGACTTTCCTAAATTTCAATTGAATACACGTTTGGATCGTAGACGATTGTTGTTATTGTGTCTTCAGCGTCTTTGAGTCAACACAATTGGTATGTATTCTAGAGTGTTGGTAGTAAAGCAGAGCAGCTGCAGGATAAACCAGACATCCTACCAGTAGTACACAGATCTAAAGGAGGATTTGAATAATCCAAACGCTTCAGCCTTAGACCCTCCTGCCCCACGGGAGGCCTCCGGAAATCCTTGAAAGTTTCTGAATCTGAAAAAACAAACGGCCTTGAAGTCGTTTTCTGTCAATAGAGTAGAGGAGCTTATAGTATATAGAATATAGCTGAAGCACTTTTCAGCCTGTGATCTGTTTGATCAATCTGTTTGTGCGCCCTCTGGCTGAGGATCATGAAGAGGAATCGGAGCTGTTGTCATGGGAATGGTGAGACTCAGACTGAGAGCCGAACTGGCCTTTAAACCACAGGCCTCCGGGATCAAGGCTCTGTTGAGAAGAGACGTACTGAACTTACTGACATCTGCACACAAGAATGTTCTCATAATTCTGTGGCTTTACCATATTTTGCAACAGTATTCGCTGTTATTGCATATTCATGTTTGGTGAACTGTTTTTCCCAGACTTCAAGGCTCTGTCTTCTTATTATAATCCTCACTTGGGGATTGTGGTACAAGGAGTTGGGAGAGGCCGTTATTTTACCATCGTCGAGGTCTAATGTGGAGACAGCTTGAAAGAAGGTGCAGTCCGCGGGGCACGCTGTGTGCCAGCATATCGCATGTACATGACTAAACAATTAAATGATTGCCATAGACATCTTTAGATTGCACTGACCAAATTTGACATTTCAGTTCCCTAGGAGTTCAGTAAAACATTAAACATTTGTAAATCACCAAAAATTACCCATAAAACGAAAACGTCCGACTTCCCGTTGAGTTTGGGGTCCAAGAGGCTGTTTTTGTACATCTCGTAATAATACATGTGCATACAGATTTTCTTACATAAACGTGCCTCAGGGCTGCTTTCAGTGGGGGTGTCGAACCATTTTGCCACGCACGTGTGAGACCCATAGAATACACACATTTTCACCACCTATGAATTTTGTGCCACATTTCAGTTTTTCAAGCATGTTCGAGCCACCAAAAATATTTTTTCCTGTTAGCAAAAACAGAATTCCTTGCGTTTCAATAGGATTTAGCAGCCGTTGCTAATAATAATCTTGCTGGCCAGATTATAGTTGGCCAGAATTTTACTAACGTTAGCTAACTTAAGATATGATTATATAATAAGGTATATATTGTAATTAAGCTGTTCATTTTCAGGACTTTTTATGTTCAAATCGATATTTTATAAAATCAATTTTTTTAAGTTTTTCAGTTTTTAACATTTAAATGCGGCCTGATTATCCTAAAAACGAACATAATATAATATAATGTTTTTGCCATTTGGCCTTAGAGTTCTTCTGTTAGCTTTTCCATGTGGATGTGCCAAATAGATAGACAAAAATTCCCAAAAAAGGGTGGGTTTTAAGAAGTTTTAATCAGGGGCCAAACTGCAATATTTAAGCCCCATTGCCCCTCTAATTACGTGGTTTATTTGACTGTGACTTTACTAAAAACCTGTACTTTTTTGTTGGCTACTTTTTCTTTTTTACTAAGAAGCCACAAAGCTCTTAACAGACTTGGTATATTTAAAGATAAATAAATAAATATAAATCAATAAACCCAGAACATCTACATGTTTTAAAGTAAAATATATATCAGAAAACATCTTTATTAATAATATACACATGAACTTCTCGACTACAAGCTTCTCTGGTGTTACACAAGTATTATGAACACCTGTTATCTTTACCTGCAGCTGTGTGTCTGAACAGAAATGACATCCTGCTGGTACGTTACACAACAGGATATACATAAATGTATGTACTGATGGATACAGTGTGTGGGTGTTTGTGCTAAATGCAAGGTACATTTAATCCTCTTAAATAACAGGTTCCTCAGGATAAAATTGTTTATCCTGATGTCATACATATTGTATTAACAGAACCCCTCATAATATACTTTCTGACAGGAACTGAATCGTCTCCATCTTGCCAGTAAATATCTTGATTCTTCCACAGCTGGAGTTTAAAGGAGACATATTATGCCCCTTTTCAGGTTCATAATTGTATTTTGTGGCTCTACTACAATAGGTTTAGATGTTTTAATGTTCAAAAAACACATTATTTTTCTCATACTGCCTATAGCTGAAGCACCTCTTTTCAGCCTCTGTCTAAAGTGCTCGGTTTTAGCTCCTGTCTCTTTAAGACCCCCCTCCCGAAAAGCCCAGTGTGCTCTGATTGGTCAGCACTTCCACCTCAGCGTTGCAGGTGTTTTGGTAGGTAGCTCCTCACTGTTACTGAGTTTAGCTGCATTTCTATCGTCAATATTAATTCAATAACTGCTTCTAAACCAAAGCCAAAGACCCGGCCCTTTTGCTCTGCGGTCCAATAACAGTTGAGCAAGCCTCTGTCAACTTCCTCCTTTACTTAGATATGCTATGTGTTAGGCTAATCTATGTTGAAAAGACATTAATCAATTTTAAGTTAGGTAAAGGCTAGCTAACTTGCTGTCTAATCAACATATGTTGTTTATCTACCTAGCTAATCGGTTTATGATTATTAGGATCATTTACATTTTTATTTTTAATTATTTTAATTTCCTTTTCCATTTAAACATTTAAATGTGGCCTGATTATTCTGAATACTAAAATGATATATAACATTTATCTCTTAATTTTTCCTTTAAATTTGAATTCTAGGTCAAATTATCCTCCGTAGCTTCTGAATTGAAGGAAAAACCACAGATTTGTTTTTAGTGCTTCCTTAAAAAAGAAAAAAAGAAAACTTTGAACTTCAATTTTCTTTTTTCAAAGCTAATTATTTATCCTCATTATCCCACCTATCTTTGTCCTAATTAGTTGATCCACTTGCTGAATCTGTAGCAACAAAAGGATCATTACTCACTCAACCTGCTCGTAGTTTCAGTGGAGTCAGAACATCAGTGTGATCAATGGAACTGGCTCATCTATATGACGATCAATAGTTGAGCTCATTATAGAGGAGAGGACTGCTGTGGCCTTTAATACTGTAATCTTTAATACTCAGAGTGGAATAGAAACAGAAATTCAAATTAGAGTTGTAGTTACATGTGACCTGTTTCAGAGAGTTTGGGGGACAGAATTGGGGATGACGGTGGAGGAAGATGAGAAGCGCTGCCAGTAGGTCATATGGTTCCTGAATTTGACACAGATGAATTTTTAAAGACTTTTTTTCAGTCAGTGATGCATTTCTTTTCTGCTTAACATCACGTCTCAGTTACAGTGTTTACAGCAGTTTTCATGGATGTAACACATCAACAGTAAACAGATTGTGGCCCTACATACAGCGGAGGCATCAATCAAGATTTAGCAATATTTGAATTGAAATGTGATGACAGCTATGTGGTTATTTAATTTGATCAAACAGTCCCAACGACATGAGATTTTGAGTTAAACTCTTAATGAATTATTAAGGATTTTTTTTGGTTTCCATTTCAATCTTTGAAAAACATTAGTAGGGAAATGAAATAAGTAAAAGAAAAAGGTAGAAGAAAAAAACATAAAATATAGATTCAAAGGTAGGGTAGGTAATCCCAACAGCAATCAATATATCAAATGCTCTGAATCATTTCACTGGGATCCTGTGACAAGGTCATTGGTCAATATCTTGAAAACTCAATAAGATACCAACAAGCCTTATGCAACTTTTGATCAGCTTCGTCTGATGATGATCTACAGAAGATCTGGGAGCAACTGGAGCATGGCCCTTATAAAATTTGATTGTTGGGCCTTAATGACTATGGGATTGAGCTCATGTTTCTTGGGAAGCACATGAACTCTGAACACTCATTTTCTTTTGTGGTTATTGCTTTTGGGAAGAAGCTGTTTTTGAATGTATTAGTTTTAGTCCTAATGCACCTGTCAAGGCAGGGTGGGAGCTGTCTTTGGTGATGGCTTTAGCTCTGCTGAGGCAGCGGGAGGTGTAAATGTCCATCAGGGAGGGGAGAGGGCAGCCAATGATCTTCTGTGCTGCCTTTACAACTCTCTGGAGCCTCTCCCTGTCTGCAACGGTGCAGCTGCCGTACCATACTGTGATACAGTATGTCAGCAGGCTCTCAATGGATGAGCGGTAGAAGGTCAGCAGCAGGTTGGAGTTTAGGTTGTGCTTCCTGAGGACTCTCAGGAAGGGTAGCCGCTGCTGAGCCTTCTTGATGACTGCTGTGATGTTCTCTGTCCAGGAGATGTTGGCAGAGATGAGGACGCCGAGAAACCAGAAGGTATGGACCCTCTCCACACACTCACTGTTGATGTAAAGGGGGTCTGGGTCGGTGCTGTGCTTCTTGAAGTCAATGATGATCTCTCTGGTTTTCTTGGTGTTCAGATTGAGGTTATTCTCTGAACACCCGGCTGCCAACTTCAGGACCTTGATATGCTGAAGGACCAGTCTCTCGAAGCACCTCATGATTACCGGAGTAAGGGCCACCGGACATTAATCGTTCAGGCTGGTGATGAGAGACTTCTTCGGCACTGCGATTATCGTAGCTGATTTTAGGCACGGCAGGATGACTCCCTGGGTCAGGGAGAGGTTGAAGATCCTGGTAAAGGTGGGGGCAAGCTGGTAGGCGCACACTCTGAGCACCTTGCCAGGTACTCCGTCTGGGCCAGCAGCTTTCTTGGGGTTCACTGCCAGGAGCACCCGTCTGACATCGAGCTCCTGCACGGTGAGTGGAGTGGTGCAGGAGCCAGGTGGGGGTGGGGGCAGGGCTGGAGCAGATGGGTGCTGCTGAGATGTTTCAAAGCAAGCAAAGAAGCAGTTTAGCTCCTCTGCCACTGGCACATTCAGGTCATCTGCAGACGCATCACAGCCTCTGAAGTTTGTAATGTCTTGTATGCCCCGCCACACCTCCTGTGTGTTGTTGCTGGACAGGTGGGACTCTATGCACATCCTGTGGTCCGCCTTGGCTCTTTTTATTCCTCTTTTCAGGTCAGCTCGAGCAGCTCTGTACAGAGCTTTGTCCCCTGACCTGAAGGCAGCGTCGCGGGCCCTGAGGAGTGTGCGAACCTGGCTGGTCATCCAGGGTTTCTGGTTTGGGAAAGCCTGGATGTTTTTGTCACATTCCCGATGCAGAACTGGACATAGTCTAGTACCGTTCCTGTGAATGTCTCCAGCTCCTGGTGTACAAATAAGTCCCAGTCTGTCTGTTTGAAGCAGTAATAAACTGATGTCAAAACAACCTTCAGGGCTTGAACCTCTCAAAATGAATCCACAGTTCAGTTGTAAAAAACTGGTAAGTAGCTTCTTCGGGGCCAGAGAGAGTAGCAACCTCCATCCACACCCTCGTTTTCCTCCAGTTTGCATCCACAGTAGTTACAACTGATAGCTAATGTTCATCATACATCAATCTAGATAATTAGCTAGCGTTCTTCTACAGAGCAAAACACATAACTGGGTAGCTACATTCATCATCGCAAATTATTCTGAATACTAAAATAATAAATTTGACATTTATCTCATTAATTTCTAAAAACTATTGCGTACATCTCAACTTATTATGAAATATAATTAAATTCACTCTTAATGTGAAAGGTGGCCTGAGTGAAAACACATTAAATATAAATATACTTTGCTGAATTTTAAAGTATGAAACATTTTAGTTGAAACTACAGCTGCACAAATGGATTGAGCTTATTTTAAATTCAATTAAATTGATTAAATGTGATGCATTTATTTATGTTTGTAAACTCTCTGGTCATGTTTTCATGCAGGATTTTAGATTATATAATTTACTTTCACTTCTCCTCAACCTGCCTCGTCTGAAGTTTGACGCTGCGAAAAGCCTCCAGCGAGGAGGTCTGGTTGCACCTTCTCTAATCTGCAAAAGGCTGGTGTTCCTGTGAAAATAGTTTTCTACATATAGGACACCCGAATGACCTTCTTTATAAAAGGGAATAGGAAAGCAACATAAAGAGCTAAAACATTTTTGAAACAAAGAAAAATGTAAAGAAAAGTCTCAATAATTACTTACCAAAGCCAGAAAAACACTAAAAGCACACACAAAAGCACTCTTACTCTAAGTTAAACTAGGTGAGTGTCCTACTCTTACAACCTAGTTACCTGGACGAGTCCCCATTTGTTACGGCCCAGCTCGCAAAGGGAATAGGAAAGCCACATAAAAACAGGCTTTTAGTTGTAAATCAAAGTAATTTCATCATAGGTTCTTCAGCTCAGAGAAAGGAGGTAGTAGTAGAAAAAGGTGGTGGCCACATCTCTTCTGTCGAGGCTTATCGGGCACCAGGGACCACACATCCTAATTTACATACAAATTCTAGAAGCAGGTTACATACTCGGGCTGGGCTGGGTGCTGTGGAGTGTGGATGCAAACTGGAGGAAAACGAGGGTGTGGATGGAGGTTGCTACTCTCTCTGGCCCCGAAGAAGCTACTTACCAGTTTTTCACAACTGAACTGTGGATTTATTTTGAGAAGTTCAAGTTTTCACAGTGTCAAACTTCAGACGAGGCAGGTGGAGGAGAAGTGAATGTAAATGATATCATCATAAAATCCTGCATGAAAACATGACCAGAGAGTTTACAGACATAAATAAATGCATCACATTTAATCAATTTCATTGAATTTAAAATAAGCTCAATCAATTTTTGCTGCTGTAGTTTCAACTAAAATGTTTCATACTTTAAAATTCAGCAAAGTATATTTATATTTAAT
>JAGRRF010012759.1:1404885-1425778 GCA_019097615.1 Morone chrysops
TAATTTAGGAGACATTTTCAGGAAAAAAAAAGATTTAAAAAAAGTATAAAATTAGCTTGACAGATTTTGACAACTAGTTCAACATTTTTGTATGTAATGACTCAAGCGATAAAATGAGGACTATTAGTTTTATATGGAATGACTATTCAGCATGACATAAGCAAATGATGCATGTCCAAAAGCATTTGCAATTTGCTGGAAGGAATGAGAAACTGCTACTATGATGTGCACAAATGACTAAATGTTGTGGAGGTTGAACTAACTGTTGTGCAAATGTTAAGAAAAACTGTAACTGTGACTGTGGTTCCAAAATGTTAAAAAAAATGTTTGGATGTTCTTTTTGAGTAAAATATGCACAAATCATCTGCTACAGATCTAATTTATTTATCACAAACCCAAAGCAGAAACCTCATTAGGAATCTGCTGTGGCAATCCTGAGAAGACTTCCAAAAAGACGTCATCAAGGAACGATGCCTGTGCTGGCCTACTAATGGCCCCCTAATTAACGGCCACAATTTTTTATTCTGAAAGGCACTGAGACTCTTCCATGCCTCATCTCCATGCCTGTGGCCATGGATGTCATTTATTCAACAGGCGGACTAATCTGGAAGCTCAGTTCACTCCTCTGAGGAGCACTCTGCCCGAGAGCCTCGCTCTAATTAAATATGTAATATGTGAGGAGACAAACGAAACCGGCTGTACATTAAATACGAGCGAGGGCCTTTTTTGCACTTAAATGTGTCTCAGGTACACAATTTAAAAGTAAGATGTATTAAAAACGAAATTTTAGTTGGTTAGTAACCTAAAATGAACAAACTTAGAAAATAATTATTAAGGGCTGACAAGCAGGGAAAACATGTAGCTGCCTTCATGTTTCAGGTTATAACTGACCTGTTTTTCTTAGGTGTTTAAGAAAGGAGTTTAGAAGTGTAACTGTGGCCTCCAGTAAAATAAATTACTTCATTAGTTAGTATTTCTATGCAGCATCTTACAATATTTTTTCAGACCCTGATTAAATGCTGCCTGTCGCTTCTCATGCGTGATAGGTCATTCAACGGTCAGAGAGACTCGAGAAAAAGAAAATACAAGGTCTCAAGTGAGAAAAACTAATTTGCAATGGTACAACACAGTGTAAAATAACATTCTAAAAACCAAGAAATATGCGATTATTTTTCATAGGAAGACCACAATTCATGTCAAAGTACAGACAGATACATATAAGTGGATGAATAGACATTACCAATTAAATGTGCACATATTAAAGTCCCTGACACTGTTTTTAAAGAATAAATTAGCATTGATTTTCTAAAAGAAGGCTTTTGTGTTTAAAATTGTGACCTTAAAAAAGAGAATAGGTCCATCAGCCTAACTTTTTTGATACTATGAAAAAGGAAATCTGCTAACTGGAGCGACAACGACTCCTGTTTATTTTTGGCCCAGCAGGTACCCGCATGATTTATGGTGAATAACGAGCAACATGACCTTATTAGATCACAAAGCGTTGATTGGATTAAAACTGTTTTTAAATCACACTTCTGCAGGTCTGCATCAGATGGTATTTCAGCAAGTGCTCTGTGCAATGTCATCACAGTCAGTCCGTCTCCATTAGAGTTTCAATTACTTTTTAAAGAATCTGCTTGAATTTCCATGCAGCTGAATTAAATTATAACACTGATCCTTGACAGCAAGTTTGTGCGAGTGCTGAATACCATCTTTTATTCTTGTGGATCCAAGGATATCACTTCAGGTAAAAGGCAACTGAAGGAATTCAGATATAGGGTGGACGTAGAGTGTGTTTGGCAGATGTAATTAATGCGTCTTCGTTGATTGCACAAAACAGCTTGATAGTCGGCTGTTGTTATGGTTGGGCTAAAAACTAACAATAGCTTTCTAAAAAGTCTTCATTTCTTCCTTGGGGCACACATCTCCTTAAATGACATGCTTCTGATTCTTAATGACAGCAGGTATGAATGTCTGATCAGTATGTAGGAGACACTCACTATCAGATTCAAGAAAGATTCAAAATTAATGCATTACTGGCCACAGGAAGCAAGGAATATGCATGATTGGACACCTCACTCAGTAGGACTGCTGTTGTGAAAGTTAAGTATTGATGGATTATTAATTGAAAGCACCATCTTGTGAAGACTAAAGCCACTTACGTTCAAATTTACAGTCTGATCTGGACTGAGCTCGAGGAGCTTTCACCCTAATAACACCTGCCACATTTAGCTAGTTGACCTGCTATTATTACTGACCTGCCATTTCCTTTCTATGGATGCTGTGCTCAGTTCATCCCAAGGGTATTCATTTCATATTTATCAGTGTTGTAAGTAAGTAACGGGTTCTTGGTTTATCCCAGAGATTTGTCCACCAGGTTTTGTCCCCTCTGCCAAAACAGCATTGAACAAACTGCCTCACTGATGATGTTGTGTGCTGGGATGTATAAATGTATTCATGGATACTCTATGTACTGACTTAATCTGTGTGCTGCTGTGTTTATGTGTGTGTTTCTATGGTGAACTGGCTGTGAAAACAAATCTCCCACTGGGACAATACGTTCTAAATATTGATCGACATGAGCAAAGAAATATCTGGAGAGGCACAGTAGTTACACAGATTGTTAATATATGTATTCGTTCATCCAACTATCTGTATGTCTATCCATTCTCTGCCCACACAGTCTTCTCCCTGACCCAGTGTCATTTTATGGACTGAATAAACCCAATTTTCTCTCTGTAATTGAAATCTGCTTTCTTTCCCTTTCTGCCCTGGCTCTTTATTCCGTCTTCTCCGTCTTTTCTCAGCTGTCCTACTTGGTAATAACGTCGGTGTGCATCTTTTCTTTATCATTCAAACTCTTGTCAATCTCTTTCCCTTCTGACCATTCCTGCCTCTCGCCACACTCTTACCTTTTTTTGCAATGATCCTTTTACTTTGTCTCTCTCTTTCATTTTTCTAAAGCTTAATTTGTTCTCTTAGAATTATCCTTTTCCTTCGCTTTTCTCCTATATTTCTGCATCGAACTTTTTCACCTTGCTCTTCATGATGCTCTCTCTTTCTCATGAGCAAAGATCATTTTAATTTTAGAGCTTATCCCATTTCCTGGACCATTCTGCTAATAGAGCCTAAGTTTGTATGTGTTTGTGAGAACTTGACAGTTCTGTGTGTGTGAGTATTTTATCCCCACTGAAAAGAAAAGACGGAAACAGACAATATCAACAACCTTGGACAACTGCCTTCACTTGAGTAGAAGCAGTCATTACAGAAAAACCGTAAACAAGATTGAGCTTCTATGGCGTTTAGAATTTTATGTACAATTATGTAAATCAATGCAGTTCCTGATGGAGAGCATTCAGATTCAGTTTAGGAAGTGAATTCCTTTTCGTTTGGGGATGTCTCTACATGTTCCCAGGGGACAGCTTATCAAATTCACTAAAAAGAAGAAATGGTTTCCGAAAATTTGCTGAGCTGTATTTCAGATAGTTGTCTCTCCATTTTGCAGCCTCTGCCAATTAACTCCTTTTTGCCATGCCGAATTGAGATGTTAAAAGTCACAATACTGTCAATGGGGCTTTTGTTAATCAACTGAAATGTCTTTACTTACCACAGCACTACTCAGCCCTCATGGGGAAAAGGCAAATGATGCATGGACTTTTTAATTTGTGAACCCTATTAGGCCCTTGTCAGGGAGAAAAAGGCAGTCTTGTTAAAATCTTCCCTTTTTGTAAACTTTGTACCATTTGTTAGAGAATAAATTTACTAAACTGAACTCACATGCAGGACTCAGACTTGTAGTGACAAAACATACTTTTTATTGCAAGAAGGGTCTGTAAGTGGCTGGGATTGGAGGCTGGGCAAATGGAGAGCAGTGAGAAAGGCGATGATGCTGAGGCAGGTTAAACAAAATGACACAAAATACTATCAAATTAGAGAGTTTGCCCAAGTGTAGCTACCACTGGGTTGAAACAACAATCTGGCAATGAGTGGTTTAAGAATATAATAATGATAAGCGGCAGGTGAGCAGACTGGGAGGGATGATGAGTCGATTGAGACCAGGTGTGTAGCTGCAGCTGAACTGGGAGCCAAGAGAGTGAGTGTGCTCTCTACCGCTGTCATCAAAATGAAAATAAATGAGGGAATATCATTTAAAAGAACAGGGTTTATCCCTCCAGTTGATTTCCACAGATCAATATTAAGGAGCACTGAAGCTGTTCTAGAAGTTTTTAGGAAGCCAATTCTTTTAGTATCTTAAAACTTAAAGCCTCACGTTTGGCGTTATGGTTGTTGCCATGACTCTCATTGGCTGCGCAGTTTCAACTCGCTTATATCAGGAAACAGTTTGCAAAAACTCACCTGGTCACACACAATCTCCTTTCCAGAGAAACACTAAATTATGTTTATGAAATGATTTTAGGTAATAGAAATAGTCAACACAGTAACATATCTGGATTCGTATTTGATCAGCACTGCATAGTCCCTCCAGGAAGTTGTGATTCAACCGATCTCCAAAATGGCAAGTTCTGCTAAAAATTGTACTCATCGTTGCTCTAAAGCATACCCTGCTTTATATTTTACTCTAAATGGGACCATAATTTACTAAATGAACATCATGCTGTATGGAAGAAGACTGAAACTAGAGACTGTGCCTATAAACTCATTAGGAAACTCGTAAGAGCTCATAAATCAAGTGAGAATCTGGCTCATTTCTCTATAGGACTCAATATTATTGTATTTACGTCTTGCAGGCCATGTAGCTGCCTCCTGCATTAGCATGTACTCCATGTAACATTTCTGCCCTGCCGTGTTAATGGTTTTTTATTTAAAAGACTGTAATCACAGGTTTCAGGAAGTCCTAATGGATGTTCTAAGTGCATATAAAGGTGCAGTTTTCACACTTTCTGGGTATATCCCACGTAGCAACATGATTAATTACACTTGGACACAAATGTTAGATTCTGCGCCCTCGAACATTATTGCACTTAAGTATAATTCTGTCGGGTTAGGTTGTGTGTGGTCATGGTACTCAGCTGAAAGTGTAGAATAGGATTATGCGGCTGTGGATTATTGGTCCATCATTGATGGGGCTTAAAGAAATGACAGACAGCAACTCGGCTTTCCTTTCTCTTCTCTTATCCACTCAGGATTCATCTTTACCTTATTTTTTCTTTCTCTTAACTCAGTCCATCCTGTCCAATTTCACTTTTTCATTTTTTCACCATTGTTACCACCCCGCGCTCTTTCTTTCTCTTCCCTCTCTGTATCGTGCACTCATTATGTCTTCTAATTATGTTCTGCCCACCTCTCACTCCTCATTTGTCTCTTTAATTAACCCCACATTTTATCAATCCATCTCTCTTTACCTTCTCCCACTCATATCTTTCTCCTCTCTGGCATTTTCATATTGTTGTTCTCTCCTCCTACTGCTCCACCATCTATCTATCTATCACACTGAATGGGGGGTTTGCGGTTGCATCACAGGTCACCTAGCAACCACATCGAGGACGATCATGGAGGTCCATTGGAGAATTAGCTGTGCGTGAATAGCCAGGCTGTAAACAAAGGGCGAGCTGACGTACCTTGTTGTGACTGCAGAGCTCTGCACTCTAATGAGAATGATTAGTTTACACATGTAGGTTACTGTGACACAGTCAGCCAAACAAAGTCAACACTGCAATTAACATCAATGTAATCATGGAGTCCAGTCTTCAATAGTAGCCGTGTCCAAGATTTTTTGGCTTTATTTTTGTACAGTGGGAGAAAGTGGAGACGGGATGTCTCTGTCCTTGATGGTAACATTTTAGCACTTAGCTAACATACTGCTATCTATCTGCTCCTACTCAGTTCGTCCTGGTATCCCACAGTGGTAGAAGGCAGTGTGTGATCACATTATCCTGTTTAAGGTGTGACCGGTTGGTTCTTGCATCAACATTGTGGAGAAAAGGGAAGAGACTTGGCATTCGAATAATTACTGTAGCAGCTGTGAATATTCATTCATGCAATGCTATCATGGGGCTTTGAATGATGTGGATCACTGAATCATTGGTTCATAACTAGTATAATCATTTAGGTTTAGCTAAATAACTCTCAAAGGTTTAACATACTGTAACGTACTGTAATCTCTGGCTCGAGTCCGGATAGTGACCTATGTTGTATCTCTCTATGCCTTTACTAGAGAGTAAACGACGAAGTGAACATTGGAACTGGGACATTTGGTTTTAGCTCTGAGCGCACTCATTGAAACTAAGAGTGACATATGCAAACAATAGTGCCTGAAGTGGACCAGAAAGGTGCCAGTACTCACACTGCCACAGTCCTTTATCCTTTATAACAAGGACATGTTCAGTGCTGTTTCCTTAGTGTTAAGCTAGCTGTACATACATGGAGATACAGACATACATGGAGATACAGTTACGAAGGCATTTAGGAGTACCTCACCAGCATTGTTAAATACAGAGATCCAAAAACGACTTACTAGGGGGGTTTGGGGGCATCAAAGTTGGTAAGTTATTTTTACTCCTTTAAACCTTTTATGTGCATTCCTTCCTTTTTTTATTTCTCCATCTTATCTCTCATTCGACATTCTTCCATGCACTATGCCTCCCTCCCTCTCTTTGTGTCTCTCTTTTCTGACCCTGTGATTTGACAGCTTCTTGTGTAACAGAAGATGATAGGGAGGGCACGGAGGGGAGGCTTGAGAAAGAGAAACAGCAGTCGTATATGTTAGAAAGACAAAACGAGATCTAAAGAATGTAAGAAACAGTGAGCTAGAGAGTGAGCGAGAGAGAAACCAGGGAAGAGAGACACTGACATTTTTCATGGTAGGATATGGGGTCTATAGGGGCTGTTAATCCACAGCAGAGAGCCGAGACAGATTCATGGAAGCTGTAAGGAGCTGGCACAGCTCTCACTGAGCCCGGAGTGTGTTTGTGAATGAGAGGGCTGATGAAACAGAAGCAAACATGACAGTTGTATTCTGTCTCTCCTCTGAAAGAAGACAGCGACTGAAGCAAACACACACACACAAACGCACACTACTATATGTGATGTGTCGTTGGCGTGCAGTCACTATACGAGGAGGAGGGTGAAGATATGGAGCAGAAACAAATGAAAAATCCTCTGGTATCGGGGGAAAAATTTATGTCTATTTTTATTTTCCTTTGGCAAGAAAACAGTCGATAGCTGGAATTCAGCAGGGATCACAGTGTTGTTATAAATATGAACCACAGCTGCTCTAATATTCCTCCATTGTACAGTTTGTCCTACATTAGCAATACAGTGTTGAGTAATGCTGGTAATTGACAGCGTTTCATGGTGATGTTGGCCTTTGTAACCCTTCATGTGAAGCGCATGGTGATGCAATTTCTGGCAACGTAAAGATCAGATAAGCAGTGGGGATAGTACTGTAAGTCAATATCATGGTAGCTTTAATAACATGAGATTTGTATGGGAGACAAAGAAATACTTTTCATGTTAAATTAAAGGTTAATAAACAACTATCCGTCTGAGTAGAATAACTGAAAATGCTGTTTTTATCATATATAAATATATATAATATATATATATATATATAATTTAAATTAAAACACTTCTCAGCCAGTAGATTTATTTAAATCTGCATCATAAATATTATTTTTAAAGCAGGAATGTCTGTAAATCTGTATGTAAATTAATTAATGAAAATTCCTGCAGTATCTGGCGTCCACAGCTGCTTTAAACTGTATGAAAACCTTCTTCAGTTCATTGAATTCCTGCAGCCGCCTGAAGGCAGCACGACTCACGTGTTGATAAATCTTCAGAGTGTAGAGTCATTACACAGCCGTGTTTGTCTTCATTGAATCACCTGAAAACAACATCAGGCTGGTAATGACCACACGCACTTCTACGAACTATAACTCCATATTGTGCTGTTTGTGCAGGAGACGGAGGATTACTGGAGCTCATTAATCCTGTGCGTCATGACCTCCTTTCCAATTAAAAAATAGAAAAGAATCTGTTGTTCATATGTTACTCTTGAAATGCCTTTCAAATCAATGTTGCTGTGTCACATTTTAAGATATGATGTCTTGAAGTGAAAAACAGTAAAATTATGACTGCTATAAACTGCTTCACCAAACTTTATTATTTGTTTCTATCATGATTTCACTAATTAACTGTAAAAAGAAACCATCTGCTCCTGGCTGCACTTTGTGCTGCTGCTCGAGGTGTAAAGATTTACAAATACGAATCGGTTTTAACGTTAGAGATGCTACTACATCGGTACGCGGACCCCTGGATCGATCTAAATGTACCATGAACCCGTTGATGGCCCGATTCCGAATCTGTGGACTGAAGCATTGCTGCTAACAGCGTCTCCACTCTCGTAAAAGGGCACCATCAAATCTAAAGTCTAAAGGTTGGAAGACATTTGGATTCTATAAGTTAATTATAGTTAATTCTATAAGACAGATCTTATAGATGGAAGGACTTTTGTCCATCTATAAGATCTGTCTGACAGCAATGAAGTCCAGAGGTAGCACAGCAGATCTTAACACTTCAAGTCAAGTCAACTATATTTGTCAGATGTGCTATACATGCAAGACATACAGCACAAATGAAATTTCAGTCCTCTCGGACCCACGGTGCAAACATGCAATAAAAAGAATAGAAAAATAGAAAAGATATAAAATAAACAATCTACAATTTAAACAAGACATAAAATAGACAATCAACAATTTAACAAGACATAAAAATAGACAATCAACTATCAACAAGACATAAAATAAACAATCGAGAATCAAGGCACTTTACAGGGTTTACAGGGTGAGTATTTACATGATGAAATAAAATAGGATAATAAAGAAGTATTTAAACAGGTGAGGTAGTGCAGTGTAGTGCAAATAAACAGGGGAAAGTGAAGTGTGCAGTCCTGAGTTCAGAGAGTGTGGGGGGGGGGGTCTCTCCTCAGTTTGCGGAGGAAGTACAGGCGCTGTTGGGCTGTTTTGGCCAGTGATGCAGTGCCGAATTGTTTCCATATTAAAATGGATCGTCCCTGACTCATATCGTAGCCCTTGATTATTTTGATCATATCGGATCAATGCACGCCCCTGCTGCTGCACATGAACTTAAATACGCAAGGTATGCTTGAAAACACCAAAGGATTAAAATAGGGCACTTGGAGGAAAATTCAGGGATTAAGAAATAGATATTGTGAGATTTAACAATCAATTCTTTGGGAGGGATTAGGAAAATTATGTGTGAGATTAGGAAAAAAGATTTTTATGTGGCATTAAAACAAACAAATTGAGAGGAGTATTTAAAAAACTGTAAAAAAAAAAAACAACTCTGAAATTAAGGAAAGGTTTTTTGTATGATCAATAAAATGTTTTAAGAAGGTATTTCATCCAAGAAGAATATTGTGAGATTAAGAAAATAAGAAATTTAGCGATGAGTTTAAGAACATGGTTTACTGATAATATAAGAGACAAAGTCAATATCCTAAAGAAAATGTACATATTCAACACATAAATATTAATTAATAAAGTCCTGTAATGTTGGTATATTTAAATAAAGAATTGCTACCACAGTTGGCACTGATAGAGAGACAGCAGGTTCACGCTCTGTTAAGTATTGAGGCTGCAGCTCTGATGAATCACCGCCATCATCGTCACTTACAAAGATGGAGGATTTATTTTCTCGTCACATTCAGGTACAATTCAGCGGGGAGGAAGAGGGAGAGACAAAGAACTTTGTGCTCCAGTTAAATCCCAAGTCTTTTGGGAGGACGCTGACCATCTTCTTGTGCGCCTTCTTTTGTGCTTTCCTGTTGTTCTTCCCCCCTCCATCTTTAGACGGGCTGCTCCCTTACTATCCAACAATTACAGGCCTCAAATCTTCAATATTTAAGTAAAATCACAAAAAATTCTGTTTATCAACAACTTTATTTTTAAAGCACCTTTCAAACAAACATGCAGACCAAAGTGTTTCACATCACAAATTGAAACAATATACAAAAAAAATAACTAATGAATATAATTGTGAAAGGCTAAAAAGGAAAACAATAAAATATAGATTAAAATGAAAATAATAAGCCTATAATGTTACTCCAAAGTAAAAGCCAGATTAAAGAGATAGATATTTGCTTTTAATAACACTGAGAGCTTGCCGTTATAATATCCAGTATCCAGTAAGTTCCACAGTTTAAGGGCATAAAAGCAGAAAACTCTCTCTCCGGTACTTTTATGGGACACATCAGGAACATTTAAAAGAAAAGCAGTGGAGGACCTCAGTAATCTGTCTAGAAAATTAAATGAAAGAAAGTCTCTGATGTATGGAGGTCATTTAAAGCTTTATAAACATTGAACATTGAATTTTTGTATACTTGAGTATACAAACATTACGTGGAGTTCCCCAGGGCTCAATTCTTGGGCCTCTTCTGTTCCTGCTTCCACTGGTAAACAACAAAATATTTTACCCCAAGTTACCATTTAAATGTCTTTTTCTTAATTCCTTTTATGATGTAAAGCATCTTTCAACAACAAAGCAATTCACATGAAACTTCCTAAATTCTTCTCCCTTTTAGGCACTTCTCTCTTCCTTTAATCACTGCTCTTTTCCTTTATTCTAAACCAACATCCTGTTTTCATTCTTCTACTTTCCTTTTCGAAACATCTTCCGTCTTTTCCCATCTTCTGTTTCTCTTTCCAGCGCTGTCTTGCGTCTCTGTTCCTCCCATCCCTCTTTCTCAATGATTCACATTCATGAATCATCTTGTAATCACCCTTTTGTTACCTTCAGACTTGAATTTCATTTTCAATAAGGAACTCAATTAATTTGATCACCTATGTTGCTGCTCTCCATTATTTGTTTTGCTTCTTTTTTTAAATGGTTCATTACTTTTCATTATCAAGCAATTTTCCTTTTTTTATGTTCAGGAAGTTCTTTGTCTGTTTGAAAATGTGCATTCAGTTGTTGTTTGTGCTTCAACCATTCATCCATTATCTGCTCCTGCTGTACAAGGTTGCTGGGGAAAGGAAAATGTTGCCTTGGGTTATAATGATGTCCTATGGAGTACCACAGGGATCACAGGGATTGAGTGCATCACTACGTCACAATGTGCAGTGAGGATTAACACTGGGGCTGCACACTTTATAATGAGCGCAATAAAGAGTCACAACAGGGGGCGAAATCCTCTCTGAGATCCAGAACATCAGTCAAGTTGGGGAAAGATAACATACTTCTACTACTACATAAATCAATCAATCAAACCAAAGCCTCCACTGGCTCCAGTGAGAGTCCAGGACCAAGTCAACTCAGGTGAATCAAATTGTGGTGAAGATGGGGGCAACCTGGAAACACAGCTTGGCAGATGGTGATCTACATTTGTTATCACACCAAGAAGGCTGTTCATCTTGTGTTTAAGCACACTTTTGAGAAGGCTTATCAAATTATATCCCTCCTGGCCTTTTCACACTATTGCTGCTACTCATTGTTGTATTACCTGTGCGTGTCAGCTTTTTCAGCACAATTAATGCCGATCTGTGTCGTGGAAATCAGTGGAACAGGGCCCGGCAGGGTAAAACTGGCCATACACTGATAAATGTCCAGTGAATACTGATGTTGAAATTTTCCAGCAAAAGCTGCAGGGAGATTATTGTAACAATCTATCTACTATCTGTACCACTCAACAGATACCTTCATCCTGCTCATGGTGCTCCTGCTCTCCAGAGACATTCAACTATATATGGGCACTCTGACTCCGGAAGTATCATGAGACTTCAGCGCTGAGCTTCATCTGAGTCTGACAGGGATTCTCCTATGGAGGGGACTGACACAGGGCTTTCCTTTTCTTTCTTTAGCCTCAAAGGAGTGAGGCAATTCGACAATCATGCAAAGGTCCTGTGGGACCCAAAGTTGGAACTGTGAGGACTTTTTGGTGGACACTTTACATCATTACAGGACACCATACTTATGACTTGAGTATAGATGTTCCATTGTAGACAAAATCAAAGAAAAAAAGGTTTACTGTGGTTTAAATCTGTAAACACTGATGAAGAATTGAGATTGTGCTTGAAGGAAAGCTTTGAGTCCCCGGAAATGCTGATGTGTTGATCTATAAAGACTTAAGGAACAAAGTCACAATAGAACTTTGTAAGGAATGAGGCAAAAATAAATAGAAAATTATTCTGGGAAAATATTAGCTTACAGGGAACCACCCAGCTTTTTTAAAAGATCTTCAGCTCAGAGCACAGGGAAAATAATTAAATAATTTAAAGACAATATTTCTGCTACTTTGAACAGTTTTCTTCTTGAAGCTTTTTGGTAAAATTTTAACAAAAAGGGGACTGGATATTCTTTTATTTCCGAATGGAAAAACATTACTCATGCGTTTGTTTCCTGTCAGTTGGACTCTTGTAATTTGTTATTCAAGAGACTGCTCCAGAAATGAATCGAACGCCTCAAGCTTATACAAAACGCTGCTGCCAGAGTTCTCAAACTAGAAAATATGAGCATATTATTCCAGTTTTTGGCCTCCTTGCACTGGTTTACGTCTTGAGAATACAGTGACTTGTTTTTAAGAACAGTTAGGCTTGGTCCCGACACTCCGGCCTCCAGCCTGCTGACGCTGACTGACTGACGCTTCCAGGAGTGGGTTAGATGTTATGTTCGTCCAATGTTTGTCCAAAATTAAAAAAATAAGAATAACAATACAAGTGTTTGACCCCACTAAAATGCAATAATGTATCTGTCAAAAATAGTGCACAAACGTTTTAAGACAGCAGCGTTGATTGATAAGAGTCAAAGTATGCTGGCACAACTGTAATTACATATTACATATGTTACATATAACTTTTTTAAAAGCGCTATAAATAAAAATTATTTTGTTGTTTCATACGTATGTTTGTTCAAACACTTTTGTTTGAAGTTAAAACTTTTATAGGATAATTAATAGGAATCAAACACACTCATATTGGTTGTTTCTGAAGGCAAAGCGTCATTCACTACATGACATATTAATTCTGTATTGCTCTATTTTCCATTGTGTGTTCTGTTATCATGCTTTGTATTTTGTCTTTTGGGTTCTCCTGTGCGCTTCTTTTTCACATCCTCCTTCACTCCTTTCCTTATTCCTCTGTCATAAATAATTTAACTTTACAGGCAGGAGTGAGGAAATCCATTATGTTCCTTGAAGCAAGGCAGCACTCAATTTGGAGTCATAGCCTAGACACACACAAATACAACCCCAGGCCTGCACACATCATCATACAGTACATTTAGATAAGAGAGTCTCTAGTGTAATCGCACACAACAACAGAAAAGGCACAAACATTAACACACACTTCCAGCTTAGAGATAAATAAATGAGGCATAGTTGGATTGGGTTGAAAGGTCACATCTCGATGTGGTCAGGAAATATAGCTACAGGCACCGAAAGTGGACAACAGCTGCGAGATAAGATGCAACGGTAGTGACTCATGAGGAAACAGAAGAAACACTGACAGGACACAACAGGCAAAATGAACAAAAAAAAATATTTTTTACATCCTTGCAGCAAATTCAACATGATAACACATAAAGCAGATCGAATTAATATCACATTTTACAATAATGGACGCTGACTTTGGCTCCATTCAAGCAACTGTACAGACAAAACAAGCAAGAAACCACACAGAGCAGGAAACAGCCTCTGATGAAACAGCTGGTGACAGACCGACAAGGACGGACTCGTCACTCTGCCCCGACGCCCATTTCGTCAAAAACGTATTCAACATCTGTGAAATTCAGGTCACGTCTTTCACATTTGATGCTGTGGCACCAATACTTGTCTCAGCTCACAAACCTCCATCCAGGTTTACATCCCTGTGGGCGAATCTCAACACTCACACCGGACGAGGCTGGTGAGGTCGACAGGGTTAAACTGCAGAATGCAAACCTGGTCTGAGCAGTGGTGTACGTTGGAAGTATTCTGTTTATTAGCACACACATTACTGTCCAATGTCTGTCTGTGGACATCGACAGACAGCTAAATACAGTGTAATGTTTTAGTATCAACTGGCTAACAATGACTTATGACTAACCTGGATTAGAGCTTGTTTTTCTGACTTGTACTGGTCAACTTGGGTGTGATGACTTCAGAGGTAAATAGAACGCACCACAATAAAATGCCTTAAGGGAGACTTTTTAATGTTTTTGGTGTAGTCTGAAGTCAAACAGCAATATTAGACTTAATTGTTGAGTGTCTATGGGATCAAATATCATAGTCATGATCCCATAGGCATCCAGGGGTTTGGTGGCATCAAAGCATCAAATTAATTTGAAATATTTCATGACTTTTATTGTCCACCCCTTGGAAAGAAAACCAAGGTCCCACCACCAGTACGTTTAGTACATTCATGCAGTCAGTACTGGTGAGTACGAGCCCATCTCAGATGCAAAGAATGAATTCACTATAACCAGTTCATGATTGTTATATGAATGTAGAATATGTTCGGCATCTAGATTTGACCTTGTCACTCCCCAAAAGGAAAGCACCTCATTACAGTCATGACGGTGATACCTGCCCCTGTAGGTGAACCTACAGTCAGGTCCTGGGGGAGGGTGGAGGTGGGGCCTTTGCAGCAAATGATAACATAACCTTCAGGGCGAATGGTGAGGGAGCAGCCAAGGCAGCAGAAGAGCGAGCGGAGCACCGACGGCTTAAGTACACCGCCGTAATCAAGAGGATGCATCAGAGAATCTCAAGCAGTTTTGTGTCCCTCGCTGATCCCGACATTAAACTCACTCAGAGCCCGTGACTTCCCCAGCGGGCGATCCGCTCACGGCCGACTCAGCTCAATTCATGTTTGGCCGTCAACCCTCTGACATTTCCAGTCGCTAAGCAGATTATGGAGACATATCCGTGTATTCAGAGCCTTATTTAACCGGGCCGAGTCCACTCTGAGAGCTTTCCTATTTACAGCAGAGGAGCAGGAGGGGGGTTGCTGAGGGGTGAAGACTCGCAAAGCATTATTATGTAACCATTCGTCCAATGGTTGGTCAGTTGAAAGAAAATGAAACAAAAATACGAATCATACTGTAGTTCCAGCTTTGTAAAATGAGAAAATCTCCATTTTATATGATTGTAAAATGAATATTTTGGGGTTTTGGACTGTTGGTCCGATAAAAAAAGACCTCTGAAGAACTTGTGATAAGACATTTTCAAAAAAATTTTTTAGACTAAATGGTTAATTAAAAAATAATAAAGAAACTAATCACTAGTTGCACTCCCAATTAAAGTTGAAGTCAAGTTTGAAAAGGTACAGGAACTTTGTGTGTCAGCAGGGTCAACAGCCTCAAAGAAAAACTTACAGTACTTACTAACTTACAGTTTCCTGATTGACAGATTGATAAGTAGTTTCATGTTAAATCCCAACAAGAACAGAAGCTTTCCTCTTGTTTTTGTTTTCTGGCAGATGTAGTAGATTTGTTCAGAACATTTTAAGGTCTCCTTATCCATGTCACCTAAAAGCTGAGGTTCAAGTCAATCTCGTATGTCAGATGTATCATGGAATCCTGGCGACCAGACGAGGTGACTTAACCCCGTCACTCAGAGTTCTCCAGCAGCTGCAGTGAAGACGGACAACAAGAAGATCAAACTGTAAATGTCAAGCTTTGTAGTCAGTCCCCGCAGAAAGTCAGGAGCCGTTCTGGGGAAATCAGTTACCCAGAATAACTCCTGAAATGAAGCAGACAAGGCCAATGGAGTTCAAGGGGAAAGACTTCTTTAAGCAACTCCGGTATCACTGAACATCACTGACTCATCATATCGATATCGATTCATTAATTTATTATTTTTTATTACATTTTGTGTGACTTTACCAACTGCACATTCACCTCAACCACTCTGAGTTTTTAAAGGTTTTATATTCATGAAATGTACTTAATGCTGGAGTCCAATGGAGGATCATTGCAGTCTGTAATCTGTGTGTCTTCAGGGTGGACTCACTGAGCACGCTCAGTCAGCACTGCTCTACTTTACTCTCACAGAGTACAGTTCTTCTCTCCTCCGAGAGAGAAAAGAGAGTGTGTGAAGGTCTGCATTAGTGTGTGTTTAAGAGATTATGTCACACACAATGAGGACTCTGTGAGGACAAGCTTGAGTTTTTGAGAATGAGGACGTTTTGGGGACATTTTTGGGAAGTGAGGGGATATTTCTTCTCTGAATTGGCAACATTTTTCATCTTTTTTTTAAACTGACATTTCTGAACAAAAACGAGGTGAGGACATTTTTACAGAGTGAGGAACATTTTTAACCTTTTCTACCCTTCAAGCTGGAAAGTGAAGACAATTTAAGAAACGGTAGACATTTTTGGAAAACTAGGACATTTTCATGTCTTTGCAGAGGTAGATCTAGAGGTTTAGTGTTAATTGGTGTCATATATTATAACACAATAATTTAGACACACATAAAATATATTGTATAATGATTTTGTTCTCTTTTCTGCTAAAATGGCGATTTTCCCCCAGTGAAAGCATTTTTTTTCTCTTTAGATGCCATGATAATGATTATGTATGATCGAAGTGGTGTTGGGCCACCCCCAGATTTTCCTGGTTGACTACTAGTTGTTACCATGAATGATGGATAACGTTAACAATTACTGACTAATTAACTGGCTACAAACTGGCTCCTCTTCCTCCGTTTCATTCCTCTCCTGCTGCTGCCTCAACCTGGCGTGTCTTCATCCCCAGAGTCAGAGTCCTGGTTGGAGCAGCCCCGGTTTGGTTCTGTGGCTCATTCGGGCCCCACTTCCTGGCAGCATTCCCCATTGGGTCACCTACTCCTACGCTAGTAATTTTTTAACTCCCCCTGTCCTTTCAGCTCTCAGTCCGGGTACAGACAGCTAATAGGACCGCTTACTAGCTAATAGCAGCTAGAACAGTTAGTAGTAGTAGCATAGCATATGCAACAGAACACCAGTAAGAGACTTACAAGAGAAAAGGTCCGTGTTGCAACAATCCTCTGATACTTTGGTCCTGGTGACAAGGAGCAGCTCCGTGTTTGATGTTGTTTTTGTTTTTCTGTGACTATCCAACTAATGTTTGGCAACAAGGGGACAGGATACATGTACATGGTGATATATCGTTTTCCTTTTTTTTTTCAAATATAACAATGCCAATTTTTACTAAATGTAAATATAAGTTACCGATTTTTGTAACTCGTTACTCCTGAAGCCTGTTAAGAAATGTGAATAAATATTTTTGCATTTCTTTGTGCTTTATGCATTTTAAAAATGGGACATTTCTGTGTCAACACACTTGGATTTATTTTTTCTGCGAGTTCAAACTGGCTTTCTGCAAACCAATCAGACGGCAGAGAGATTGCCCGTCTCTGCCAAACACCATTAAAAGGCTGTTTAGACTGATGGTACATATCTGTGTGAGTGTGTGTGTGCTTGTGGCTGTATGTTTGCTTTCTCTTATCTCTCTATTTCAGCAGCTAACAACATAAAGGTCTGATAACGATTGAGGAGTGATAGGGTAAAGGAGAGGAGGAAAAAACAGAGTGACACATCTGGATACAAGCTGAAGGTGTAGGGACATCCAAATTACTTTTTTTAAATTACGTTTAGCACATCACAATGTCGCAAATGGGAAAAGAATGAAAACAGAAAGCTTCAATAAAAAAACAATTTTCACGCTTGTTAGATCTGGAGCAGATTAGTAATTGTAATAGAAACTCTTGAAAAAAAAAAGACAACACTGAGCAGTTTTAATGATCGCACTAATATCAGAGTGGCCTGAATCTCTCTGTTATTAGGTCTGTATTCTGGGCGGCTCATGGCATGTATACAGTAAGGTCACGGCTGCACAGCCATTAGCAACTGCATTAGACAGTTCAGGACATGAAAAAATGCCATTAGATGAAGAAAAAACACGAACATGAAGCATTTTGAAAGCTTGTTTTTAAATGTCAGATGAAGAATGTGGAAGTAAATGGTGACAGGTTGTTGATCTGGTTAAGGGAGCAACGCTGGCAGAAAAAGAAGAAAAATAGAATATAAGTAGTGAATAACAGCCATAAGCTCCGTCCATATACATTTTATATATTAGTAGTGATGTTTTATCATTTTCATATATGAAAGTTAAGTTACGAGGCTGAGCAAAGACCCACTTACTAAAACTGACAAACCATGGCAACACAATTCGCAGTGAGAAGAGCTGCTCATATTTTCTAAAACAACCATTTTGAAGAGATATACGACTGATTAATCACAACTTCATCATCGGTAAAACAATAAATGGAACAAAATAAATGCATTGAGGTTAACAGGTTTCATTTTCTCATTTTTTTCACAATGTGCACTCTTTATGAGACAAAATATGAGAATTTAGGAAAAAAGCATCTCGTTTTTTACCTCATACTTTTAGCTCTGTTTTTGCTCTCCACCAGCTCCTGAAGGAAATATCTGGCTCTTTAGCTGCTAAATGCTCCACTATGTTCACCAGCTAGTCTCCAGCTGAGTCTGTCTGCTGTTTGATGCTGAGTAGGAAGCGTACGGTCGGTTTATCAGAGCTTGTTTGATGGGGAAAAAAAAAAGCTGCTTGAAACATGGCATGTGCTTTAAACTAAACTTCACAGTAATTAAAAAAAATCCCTGCTATAATTTGCTTTTCTTCATTTTCTTAAATTAATTAATTACGTTTCACACATTGTGTCGGACACACAGAAGAGATGTAGCCATGTCTGCTAGCAGCTAATTAATTAGCCAGCCACTTTGTTTTGAATTCCTGCGTTAGCCAACAGCTAATCTGCTGCGGCTTCTAGTGAGGAAAAAAAAACAAGCACTGGGGAGGAAGTCAGGGTCTCAAGTGGAGTTTCTTCCTCGCTGCTTATGCAGCTCTGACCTGAGGGAATATTGTTCCAAATATAGAACATTTCATGCAGCGCCTCAAATATTAATGTTAAAAAACACATAATTTACACAATCGGCTGTAATGGTAGACAATTAAAATGAACTAATTGGAAGAACTCAAATCGTGGACAGTTTCTCCATCCAATAAATATGTGTAGCCCCAACTCAAACTAAGTACATCCACACAATATAACTTATGTGAGTTCGCCCAACTCATTTTTTATTAAATACAACTGAAATAAAATAATGACACACTGTAAAACCTGATGAGTTAATTCAACTCAAAGTGTATGAGGTAATACATTTAAACGGTTTAAGGCTTAAATGGTTTCCTCAAACAAGAAGTAACTCAAGTATTTATTGTGAAGGCAACTTGGGTAAATTAAGTTAATTGTACCAATTTCATTCAGTTAATTGAACTTAAGACTAGTAAGCATTTCTCCAAACACATTTAAAATGTTATTTATCTGAATTAAAGTACCTTTAATGCATCTTTTTTAGACAAATGTTACCACTTACTGCTGTATAATAAACAACAATTTATCAATTATCAAAATGGTAATCAATTAATTTTGGGGTTTTGGGGGCTTCAATTTTAAAATGATACAAAGGAACAAACTGGAACTATATCACCAATAGTTAAAATACTGCAGACATTAAGTTCACTTCAAACAACTTAAGTTATTACTTATTACTTTTCATTTTTGGGTTTGATTCACAGGAATTAAGGATTAAGTTTTGTTATCTTACTTATTTCATTAAATTGTTGGGATTTACAGTTCAATAATTAAAACTGATTTACTTTTGTCCAACTCAAATTAATTGATTGATTATAAAGAGCAAAAATTGTTTTTTGACTTAACGCTGCGTTGCTGTATTAATGAAATGTGTCCTTAAGCAGTGAGAAAAACAAAGAAATTTAGTTTTTGTAAATGTTTTGTCAGACATTGTTAAATAGGGGATCAATATAAGTGAAGATGTGATCCCAAAGGGTTAAAATGACACCTGGACTTCAACATACGTACAGTAAACATGCTGTTTAATGTAAATACACACAGGTTTGTATCTTACAGGATGTTCTGTCTCTATTTGAACACACCAACCTCAAAGTTTACTGTATTTTAATGCACACAACGCCCTTAATACACACAGTCACAGACAGTCGGAGTGTTTTTAGTAGATAATCTGTTTGGTGCAGATAAGTGAATGTGGGTCAGTTAACGTTCTAGAGGCGTGTTGGATTTACGCTTCCCATTGAGGAGGAGCAGCCTCTTTAAACTGCATTTATCTGCTCTAAAGGGGGTCCACACCACGCTCTCGCCTGTGGGCGCAACGCAACGTTTCAAAGACACTCCGCATTGTATAAGCTCCACGTTCTGTTTATTACAGACCGTTCCACAAAGCTATAGGTTTATTCTTGTTATGAATCTGAGCTTTTTCCCCCCCTCCAGGACTCGACGATCAGTGAACAGGATAAGAACTTTTATTCCCCTTGCAGAAAAACTTAACACAGTTATAAAACAGTTTCTCAACACCGTGGATAACAACTTAAACACACGGTGTGGAGGGTTGGTGGAGTATTTTTGGTGCTGACACTGCTTGATGAGCCCAGAAAGCTCAGCAGGAAGAGTTTGAACTACACCAACACCACCACCGCTCTCTCCACCCACACTCATACAAAGCTCCCCGGGATGTCGAAAGGCTAACTGCAAAAAAGAAAAAATGGATGCACTGCAAAATTAAATAGCATAAATTATAACTCCTGGAATGCATTTAACATTATGAATTGATAGTAAAAAGGCAGAATATCATGGTTTTTCCCCTTTAAATAAATTTATTTTATTTATTACAGTACATTCTGTAGCCGGTGTTGGTTTTTATTCTACAAAAGAGGAAAATCAGAAATCAGCCTTTCTTTTTCTCTTTCTTTAGTACTCAAATAAAATCTTCACATGTGGACATCTCTTAGTTATGCTGCTATAGGCCTAGACTATCGGGGGATTTCCATGATGCACTGAGCT
>JAGRRF010012759.1:1426141-1452774 GCA_019097615.1 Morone chrysops
CAGCCGAAGGGTCTGTCCGAGGTTTCTGCCTGTTAAAAGGCAGTTTTTCCTTGCCCCCTCTAGAGCCGAAGGGTCTGTCCGAGGTTTCTGCCTGTTAAAAGGCAGTTTTTCCTTGCCCCCGTAAAGGCAGTTTTTCCTTGCCCCCGTGCCAAGTGCTTGCTCATGGTGGTACTGTTGGGTCTCGAAGTGCTTGCTCATGGTGGTACTGTTGGGTCTCTGTAAATGTTATAAGGAGTTCGGTCTAGAGCCAAAGGGTCTGTCCTAGGTTTCTGCCTGTTAAAAGGCAGTTTTTCCTTGCCCCCGTTGCCAAGTCTTGGTGGTACTGTTGGGTCTCTGTAATTGTTATAAGGAGTTCGGTCTAGACCTGCTCTATGAGGGTCTGTCCGAGGTTTCTGCCTGTTAAAAGGCAGTTTTTCCTTGCCCCCGTTGCCAAGTGGCCTGTCCGAGGTTTCTGCCTGTTAAAAGGCAGTTTTTCCTTGCCCCCGTTGCCAAGTGCTTGCGGTTTGTCCGAGGTTTCTGCCTGTTAAAAGGCAGTTTTTCCTTGCCCCCGTTGCCAAGTGCTTGCTGTGGTGGTACTGTTGGGTCTCTGTAAATAATGTTATAAGGAGTTTGGCCTAGACCTGCTCTATTAGGTTTCTGCCTGTTAAAAGGCAGTTTTTCCTTGCCCCCGTTGCCAAGTGCTTGCTCATGGACGTTTCTGCCTGTTAAAAGGCAGTTTTTCCTTGCCCCCGTTGCCAAGTGCTTGCTCATGGTGGACTGCCTGTTAAAAGGCAGTTTTTCCTTGCCCCCGTTGCCAAGTGCTTGCTCATGGTGGTACTCTTAGGTCTCTGTAATTGTTATAAGGAGTTCGGTCTAGACCTGCTCTATTTGAAAAGTGCCCTTTATAATGAGTTCGCGTTGCCAAGTGCCTGCTCATGGTGGTACTGTTGGGTCTCTGTAAATGTTAAAAGGAGTTCGGTCTAGACCTGCGCTTGCTCGTGGTGGTACTGTTGGGTCTCTGTAAATAATGTTATAAGGAGTTTGGCCTAGACCTGCTCTATTAGGTTTCTGCCTGTTAAAAGGCAGTTTTTCCTTGCCCCCGTTGCCAAGTGCTTGCTCATGGACGTTTCTGCCTGTTAAAAGGCAGTTTTTCCTTGCCCCCGTTGCCAAGTGCTTGCTCATGGTGGACTGCCTGTTAAAAGGCAGTTTTTCCTTGCCCCCGTTGCCAAGTGCTTGCTCATGGTGGTACTCTTAGGTCTCTGTAATTGTTATAAGGAGTTCGGTCTAGACCTGCTCTATTTGAAAAGTGCCCTTTTATAAGGAGTTCGGTCTAGACCTGCTCTATTTGAAAAGTGTCCTGAGATAACTTCTGTTATGAAATGGCGCTATACAAATAAAATTGAATTTAATTGAATAGAAATGATCCTCTTCAGTAGTATTTATACCTCTGACTGAAGATAATTCCCCACAGGCAACATTGTCTCAGTATTTAACATACAGAGTCTCTTCACATTTTGAGTATAAGCAAGACCAGCGATATCCAGGCCAACATTAATAAGCTATGAGCTGAGACCCTTGACCTCCCTGCTGTCTCAGGTCACGCTGCTCTTTTAAAATGTAACATAATGTAACGATGTATTCAGGGATTAGAGCGTAGTCACAGTTGTGTTAAAGACGAGGGTGGAAAAACAGCTGAGGAGAAAGTGTTTATAGCAGCGATCTTATCTGTTTATTACTTGGTAAAAAAAACCTGTCCTTGTGGGAAAGTGTTTTGAGGCAATTAAGGAGCAAAGTGGTTTCAGTTTATCTTTTGCAGGTTTTTGTTCTTTTAACTAAAGTCAGCCAGTAAATGCTCCTCATTTAATCCTCATTTGTCTTTTTGTAAAGCAAATATAAACAATTCTGACTGAGCTGGATAAAAGCGATTGCTGCAGGAAATGTCGGGAATCTGGCAATGTGTAAAAGGTATAGAGGGAAGCTTTCACAGGTGGAGGTTTAGCCAGCTCTTTATACCATGGTTGCTGTGGACTGTTCTTGGCCTTGATGGTTTAGTCACCCTTCCACTATCCGCCTGGCACCTTGGAGATTAACAGTGAGCACAGCCACTGACTCTGTCCCACTTACAGACAAGGTACATTATCCCAGTTCTACTGCGCATACGCAGTCAACCATTTACATGCCACTTGTTTCAAAAATGACTAATAATTTTCAACAAAAACGTGATTTATTTTTTTAACTTCCGAAAAACCCACACAAAATTCAGAATCCCTAAAGATCTGATACGGTTCATTGTCTTTGTTTCATTGTGCTCAAACTGAGTTATGATATTCTGACTTTAAGGATAAAACTGTAACTCCAGCACTGTAAACAATAGCTTCATTTGGACGTGCAGCAAAACAAAAGCAGCCTTTGTCAACTCAGTTTGTTAATGCAGTTTGAGTTAAGGTACTGTTCACTTAAGGCTATAACCTGATGGACATCTACACCATGCAATATTCCTGCTGAGGTAACTGATATATATAACATAACTCACAAACTGTTGTTTGAGGTGCTGTACAGACATCTAATGGAATTGACAGAGGTGAAAGTTAAATATCACAAAAGATAGACAGGACTTGGACCTAGATATGGCGATAGCTGTTGGTCAACTAACATTACTCAAGCACACAAAATTTTTTTGATGGCAACTTCCTGGAGTCCCTCCTGTTTTATACAACACTCTACCAATCTGACATCATAAATATATTTTTCTGCATTTTCTATCTTGTTAATCATCTTCCTAACTAATAATACAATAAGACAAATCAAATTCTTTACACTTTCAAATATTGTTATTGGCCTAAAAATCCACTCTCAATCTGGATCCATTTCGTAGATAAATGAGTAAACGAAACTTCTACACAAACACAAATGAACCTGCAGTACAAACACGAGTAACAACCTTGTAAAAACATCCTCTCACTGATACTGAAGTCTTACTTTGTTCTCTCCAAACCTCAGGGCCAGATTGGAAGTTGTTTTCTCTCAGCGCCACAAAGGCTGTTATATAAGAGAACCAAGTGTGCCAACATGAACAAGTAGGACACACAACGATGCTTTCAAATGGAAATTAAAGCCCCCACACGTCTAAATACACACACACACACACACACACACACACACACACACATACGATGTTTATAATAATCAAGAAAACTTGCCCACAACAGACCAACACGCACCAACACACTCTGACGCTGACTGATGCAAAATGTGACAGGAAACAAAGTGAAATAAATATGCTGCATTATATAAAATATATGCTCCAGAGCAGTAGTACAGACAGCTCTAGTGTTTGTGTCTCTTCTTGTCTGCGATATCAGCAGGAAATACACACAAATGTGGCTTAAAAAACACACACTGATACTGTGATAGATGGTGGAGCAGTGATCTTGTGTTCAGCCCATACATCAGCTTCTTCTTTTTATTTGAGCCCCACCATGGAGACGCTCTCCTTTTCTTCTCCGATGTCTTTCTTGACATATTGTGTCAAACCGCTTTTGTTTCCTCGTCTCTTTTGTCTTTGTCCCTCTTGTTTTGCCCAGTCGAGAGGGAGGGTCCAGTAGAACAAAAAACAGCCTTTGCAAAAAGCTCCCCCCTAAAATCATTAATTCATCGTAACCTCTGCTTGATTCACTCTGATGACCTGCCGCTGCACAAAGGGAAAGAAAAAGCAGGCAGAAAGAGAAAAGGTCTGGCTTTGTACCAACATCAATAGTAAAATTACTGTTAATAACTGTTTTTCCTACTTTTTTGAAACCGTGAGCAGAATCAATTTTCCATTTCAGTCCATATTGCTCAGCTCAGCAGCCACAAAGGCCCCTCTGAAGGTAAAGGTATAACTTTATTTACTTGACTCATCAACATAGGTAACTTGATGCCCCATCTGGTTGCTCTAATGGCTTTTTTTCTTTTGTCTGTTTCCATTAGTTTGTCAGAGAAGCACCATTCATTCACCTAGCTGACTAAAGCAAGCGTAAACATGACTACAGGCCACAGTCTCTCTGCTTTTACAGTTGGTTCATTACCGTCTGCTTTGACTAATTGACCAGCCAGGTTTAGATGGACCTCCAAATAGTGGAATACACAAAGTGAATTCTCAGCAAAAACAAGATAAAAAAGGACTTTACATGAATCTTACAATGAATCTTACTACAAACTAGTAATAATAATTGCGGTGGTGAAGTGGAATTGCTGTCTCCATTTTGATAGTCGTTTATCATGACCCTGCTGTGAAAAGGCCTTAAGAAGAAGAATAATGATAATAATAAGAAGATTCTTAAATAGATAAAACAGCCACTTGATTGGACTTGATTGTTAACAGCAGCTTAAAATATTGTTTCTGCTTTCATTTAATGTCTCGCCTTGCTCTACTGATGTAGAAGTGTACCTGAAACGCTGCACTGTTTTGTCCTTTAAAGTGGTGCTAGATGTACTGTAGCAACTAAGGCTAATTGGTTAGCATAGCTTAGCTGGTATTTTATGTAAATAATGATGAGAGTGATTTACTGCAACTGCCAAACCCAGCGTTATTACATAGTTTAACTGGTGCAGTGAGCTTAGCTAACACTGTGGGACAGAAAACAAGGTAGTTATACTGCTAACCCTATCCTAGCCCATGTTTATCCTTTTGAAGTTTCTGAATACATTTGACCTAACCCTATCAGATCTAAGTTGTAAACCCAAATCTAGAAAACCCAATTAAACCTGACACTTTGTTAACTTTTACCTGTCAAATGTTTTCGGGCAACTTTCGGTAAGTGGAACTTTTGTTCAACAGAACTGCTCCAGCTTAGAAATGTTGGAGGGCTTACTTGCAAAAACTGTTCAATTCAGGTCTTTCCACAGCTGGATTAAGGATGCACTTTGATCAAAAAGAGAAGAGTCTGCCTTTTGTTAGGCTGAGTCAGTTTACAGACACACTCCAGTTTGTTGGGAAAATGCATGTGTGTTTGTTGGCGAGCCATCCAGGTCCCGAGGCAGTAAAGCAACTATGATGCGGCCAACATTTTTCACGGTTGAAATGAAGTTCTTTTGTTTGAATGCAGTTTTCAAATGTAACACCTCTCGTTAAAGCTTTTGGACTCGTCCATGCAACTGAACATTCGTCCAGTCATGTTCTGGCTCATTCACTTGGTCTTTATCAAACTTTACACAGGCAGTGATGTTCTACTTGGCTGCTTCCTCCTTGATATCCTGTCATAGACAACCTGTTCTTTTCAGTGTTTGCCTAATAGCGGACTCATATAGAAGTGATATTAGCCAATGGAGGCTTGTGGGAGTTCAGGTTGGCAGGGAGTTCTTTAGAGTCCCTCGTTACATAAGTCAATGTATGCACATTATGTGACCTCTGACCAAACTAAAGTATTTTTGCAATAAACTGACGGAAATGTAACGTTCAGGACTGAAGCACCTTAGAAGTGACTCAGAAATGTCCCTTGAACAGTCCCTTAATCTTTGTGCACTGACATTGTGTTCATCACAAAGACAAAATCAGACAAGAGAGACATCAGGATAACATCACGGGCTGTTTGATTTATAAACAGTTATAAACAAGTTGGTATATTGAAGTATGTTTTAAATCAGTGGGAACAAGCGTGCAGGTGGGTGACAATTACTGGTGAAATGGCAGGAGGAAAAAAAACGAGGAAGAAAATGTTGAGTATAGTTAACAGGAAGTCAGTGTAGGGAGGAGAGAATGTTGTGACATTGTCCTTTTTCGACCGTTGTAAGACCCTTACTACTTAATTGGACTTATAAGGTCATTTAAGCTTTTGGACTCGTGTTCACTTAACATTCGCCATGCTCTGACTCATTCCTTGGCCTTAGCCAAGTGATATTAACCAATGGAGGCTTGTGGGAGTTCAGGTTGGCAGGGAGTTTTTCATAGTCCCTTGTTACATAGAGGGGTTTGTTGTATCCAGGCTCCTTCACTTGTGTCTTAGTCTCTCTGTTTTGAGAGCCGAGACCTCTTTAAAGTGAACCATCCATGTATGCGCATCATTTGTCCTCCGACCAAAGCCTGGCCTGCAGCAGAAAATGACTTAGAAATGACTCAGCAATTCTTTGCCACCACTTGAAATATTTTGTGTTTTTTGTTTGACTGTTTCCTTGAACAGATCAACTGAACTTTATTTAACACAATGTAGTTTTTTCAAAGTGCTTTACAGTGCATAGACAGACCTTTAAAAGACCCTTACTACAATGATCTGGACAAGGCTGGAGGATATTTTCTCCAGGTCAGAGGTGGCAGAGATTATGTAATTATGTTCTTTACAAAGGGCAGCTCATCCTATTGATTGAAACACCTGACTCTCATTACCACATCATATTAACTCCTACATACTCTTTCCAACAAGGACATTTAATGTTGGACTGATTCTTAAAAATAGAAGTATAATAGTTTTGTTGAATTTGTTTTGACGCCCAGAAATCAGACCACAGTGTTTTTCTGTTTTTCTACTTTTTTAATTGGACATTTTCCTTCAATCATCCTTCAGTACGAACTGAGGGAAATGTCTAAAATAAAGTTTGAGTTAGATCAAACAAAATAAAAAAAGTTTTGAAACTGAAAAAATAAACAAAAAAACCAACAACCCAGGGTTGTTTGTGATCTTTCAGTTGGCAATGCAAAAGAGACAGCAGGACAGACTTTTAAATCGAGTGTTTGAAACTGTTCCTCTGAAGGAATACATTTAGTTTTCTTCAAAGAAATGAACAAGATATAGGTTTTCTTACACCCCTTAAAATCAAGAAGCCCTCTGCACTTGCAGTGCTCAAACATCTAGCGTCATTACAAAATTACACAATATATTTACAGCTCGTACAAAAACAAAAAAAGGCTCTGTTTCAGAAACAGAACTCATCATCCAGCCAAATAAACAGAAATGGACCTCTTGTTAAAACCTGCCTGGTGCAACTTCACATGAAAATCTCCTGGATTACTGAAATAATACCAAGAGTTTCATATTTTTTCTCCTCATCTCTAATCCCTTCTGTATTTTTCAGTTCAAAACTCAACACGTCTGACAATAAACAGAGTAAAACATCATTCATCACTGTGTCCTAACTAAGGTGCTTTTCTTCAACTCAAGTGAACATAAAGCCATACATGCATTTATTACATTTGCATTACCGTCCGTTCAGCGTGATGACAACCTCCATCACATTTGACACATTTTGCATCATCAGCTAGAAATCTGCAAGCGAGGCGTCATATGTAACAGAACAATGCCAGGTATTTGTCTTGAACAGCACCTCATCAGCAATATATCGCTTATTTCATCATGGCAACCTCAGACTGATGAACACAAAGCCCCAAGCAGCACATGCTTACTAAATCTTCTGATGGCGAGGCCCTAAGCTGCAGAATCATCCATCCGTACAATCATTCATCTACAGATGCTCTTAGTAAGCAGCTGACTCGCTGAAGCATGAGCTGACAAACATGCAGTATTTATTTAGGAAGCAGATCAGGTGAAAGCCTGCACAATCTTCTGGCATATGGTTGTATTTGTGCAGGAGGGAAAGGAAAATCTGCACTATACATATTCATGTCATTAATCTGTGTCTGTATACTGGGAACATCACAGGTTCGCTCAACAACTGCTGCACGAAGTTTCCAGCTGCTCATTTGTCTTCTGATGCATTTTGTGCACCACTTCAACAAGCAGCAGATGGACATTTAAATCTACAAACTAGACACCACAGAGATAAAGACCATCTCCACCAACGTATGTAGACTTTAAGCCTCGCCGATGATGCTAGGTATGGCATTGTTGATCTGTCTGTTGGTCCACGGCTTCCCATTGCCATCTTGAACCATGTATGTCCAGAAACGATGCAAAAGGAGTACGTACACCTTGAAGCCGCAGTATTTGACGAGTTGTGAGTGAGAACGTGTTGCATTTATTATTAGAGTCATGCCATTAGGAAAACCCTCAAATTTGGCGAGAACGCAAATTCTGTGGGGACCTTCCTGTACAGATAAATCCCTGTAAATTTTGTTGTTGAGCTAGTTTATGTTAAAATGTGCATATTAAAGGTGAAGAAACTGGAGAAACATTTTAACAGTGAGGTAAACTTCAGGTCTGTCCTGAAACCTGGATTATCAAAGGACCACTGTGTGGGATTTAGAGGCATCAAGAGGTGGAGTAATACAGCTCAGCCTTCGAAGCGTATAAGAGAAACTACAATGGCAAGTCTAGAGCCAGTGTTTAGTTTGTCCGTTCTGGGCTACTGTAGAAACATGGCGCACTCTGTTGAGGGCGATAAAAACATCTCATTTTAAGGTAACAAAAACAAAATAATTCTTATTTTCATATCTTTGAATATTATATTAAATTTCTGCCAATAGATCCTTCTGAATGTTACACTCTGGAGCTTTAAAGCATTCACACTACTGTTTTCTGCCAAATCTAAACTACACCATCAGCAGTAATGAGAATAACTGTCTATCTGACCTTCTCATGTACGTCCATAACAAGGAGATTCATTGAGATTCATTGAGATTCACCCCAAAGAGTAAAAAAAGCACCACTCTCGTTAATCCATTTACACAATCTGCTTCCCAAAGCGGGCAGATGGAGATAGTGAGGCATCGTCTGCCAGATCACAGCTGACAGGTAAAAGGAAAAACCTGCAAACCCCACATGAACAGAAACAGTCGCCTCTCAGCGATTAGGGGAAAAATGCCTTTTATGTTGGAGTTGATGCCCACGCATCAAAATTGCCCTCCGCTGGTCTGAAGTGATAGAAGAGCCTCTGGGTTAATACGGGTTACCCAGCATGAAGAACAGCATGTCGGAGAGAGGATAAAAACTGATAGAGGGAGAGAAAGGAAATGAAATAAATGAGGAAATAGTAAGTAGGTACACCAACACAAATCTAAATCTCTTTAAAATAAATGTATTATTATTATTGTTAATAAATTATGAATTGGCAGGCAACTTAAACCGCAGCCTGTTGTTGGTTATTGGGAGCAGCTCAACAGTGTGGAGCAGTGGAGGGTATTGCTATTTCTTAAGCTTGTATCTCCCTTTAATTCTACTTGATTATCCACCTTATTTTTGGTGTTTTATTGTCACACTCGAGTTGTGCACTCGCTTTTTACCTCATCTTTCCCTGCAAACACACGTATTATACATACACGTACACATACACAGCTCACGTTGCCTATTGAAAACCTATTTATTATTTTACCTGCGCCGCTTGTTAAACATCCACATACAAATGTCAAAAGACCGAATAACCTTCCCGTGGAATAAAATCAATGTATCAGCTGATCAAACTAATTAGAGCGAATATCGGCTGTTTACGATCAGTGACCCATCAATCGGAGCACCTTTTAGTTTCTAAATTGCTTGTGCTTCAATACAAAGAGAACGATGGAAAGAAAGGACAAACCAGTAAGTGGAGGATGGGAGGAATTACTCACAGACACAAACTAAGGATTTCACAGTTTGTGCTCCTGGTTTCATGTGACACATCAGCTGTGAGTCAGTGTTGCTTTTTCCTAGGAAAGGTTTCTACGCCTGGATGCTGCTAATTCCACCAACGTGACATACTGTATTTTTGACACACATATATATAAATAAATATACACCTGGCCTGGAGAGAGGGGGCTTATGTGTAATTTTTTATATGTCAGTGGTAATTTCACCGCAAACTAACCTAAAGGGACGGTGGGTAAATGGATGGAAGAGAGCGTCAGCATTAACATAATGATGAAGGGAAGAGAGGGAATAATGGGAGGCATGAAAAGATGTAATGCAAGAGAGGAGAGAGAGTGGCCGAGGTTGTGATTATTATACGAGGGAGAGACCAAAGGAGCAAGGATGGTGGTTGAAAATGTAAGATTTAATAATCTTCAGCTACAGAATCCCCCACAATGCTCTGCTTTAACGCTAAAGTGCTGAAATTTGAATGCCCCCACTGGGAAATCAGCTACCTGAATTTCATACATTCGTCCTGCAACTATTAGCATTAGCACGGGTGAGATGTACTGAACGTCGTTCGTACATTTCTCAACCGGTCCTGTCTGCTTCTGTGTAAAACAGTGATATATATACTACGTATATACCCTGAATTATGGAAATGTATCCAGATCTGTGTAACACATCATATAGAAATTAAAATAAAAACAAATTTTGAGCATCTATTCCAGCACTTGTTTTGGTGGAATCTGTCCAATTAATGGTCCTGAGTATTTGCACATGGCACACTACTTGCCATTATAGAGTTTAGGGGGCATTAACAATGCTAACAATCGGCCACACGACCCTCCAATTTAGGATCAAATGGGATTCATTGTTTATCTCACCTGGGTAACAGCAGATTTGGATGGAGAATGTGTTGGTGAATCTGGAGTTGACTTCTCTAGTATTTGAACTTCCATTTCTAGCAGAATACAGTCTACTTATTACAATAAATATGCCTCTGGAACTAACCAACAATTCATGTAAATTAACTAGCTAACTTAAGCTATGTCTATATATATACACCAATATGTTGGTTTCATGTTTTAACCATCTTTAAAATGTGGTTGTCTTTTCGACATAGATTAGCCTAGCACGTACCACATCCAAGTACAGGAAGGGAGGAAGTTGACCAAGGTTTGCTCAACTGTGATTGGAGCACAGACCAAAATGGTGCGGGGCTTTCGATTGGTCAATTATAACAAATAATAAATAAAAAAAAAAATAGGTCTTTTTCACAGTGGGGGTAAAAATATAACGTGAATGATGGTTAAATGTAATTAAGCTGCTTAAGTCTCAGGATCCTGGTAATTCACATTGCTCAGTTTCACACTGTCATGGTTACAGGGACGCTCGGAATTACCAAGGACTTTGTCAAACTGAACAGACACATCCAACAACCATGAGTCTTGCAAGACGCCTCCAGAAGACAGGCAGACACTGTGATAATCAGACTTTTAAACAACGTGATTGTGTTTCAACACTGCTTGTAATTAACGGTTTTCTCAACTTCTTCCAACTCCCAAAGTTAACTGAAGCTATCAAGGGCATTTCATAATGTATGTAAATCTATTTAAACCGGAGTGAAACCAGGAGAATATTTGATTAGTCTGAAGTGTTGGAAGACGTGAGTGGTTTTCCCACTAAGTGTCAGGGGGATGAAGATGATTACGTTCCATTAACGCTGTCAGTAAACCTGCTTTCATATCTTAACGTAATGAAAACACCCAGAGTGAGGAAACATACTCTTAACAGAATGATTAATGGTGAAAACTACTAAAAACTGCTGCTTTTTGATTTATATTTACTTATTTATTGAGCCAAAATCTCTTAATTTTAAAGGCTGAATTTAGTGGGAATTAATTACTTTCCCCCAGTGAGGATAGGACTTCATATGCACAGCATGGATTTAACTCCAATAACAGTTGTATCGTTAGCTAATGTTAGCAAAATGTTAGCAAAATGTTAGGTAACTAGCTGGTGATTTTTATCAACTACCAAGCTAGTTAACTGGTGTTTTCCTAACATTGGCCTAAACATATAACTAGCTAGCTAACAATTCATGTAGATTAGCTAGCTAGTGTTTTGCTAACATTAGCTAATTTAAGATGTTTTCATAGAAATGTCTATGTCCTTTTAACCATCTTCAAAATGTGTTTGTTTTTTCAACATAGATAACATTAGCCTAGCACATAGCATTTCTCAACTGTTATTGGAGCACAGACCAAAGAAGGGTGGGACTTAGAAAGGGTCAATTCTGACCAGTTACCAAATATTAATCATAGTCATTGAATAGTCATTCAAAAGCATGGATTTAACATTTTCTGTGTAGAAATGTGGTAATTTGAGGGTTCAAGCTAAAAGCAAATATCAAAACATTTACCCCGGAGACTTCACACTTTTGTTTCTTTAAGTTTTGATGCCAGTTGTTCTGAGTTGTGTAACCCGACAGTTGGCGTTTGTCATTTTCATTAATCGTCTCATAATGTGACCGTTATGCAGCTGTTATGATGATATTGTCGCTGTGATTAATGGCTGCACAAATCAAGTTTGACGTAGAGAAATGAGACACCATCCAAAGGACAGGAAGAAAGCTGAGTCCTAACATCTTACTGTGTCGTTGGCACAAACAAACAAACCTTAATAATCAAATGTTTTAAGTGGAGTCGATCAGGACACGGTTCAGCACCAGGTGCTGCCGTGTCATTAGTACTCTGCTACACTCTGCTGTGAAGAGCCCTGCTGTTTAAGCAGAACTAAATTGATCATATTTGACCTTATGTGAAGCTTGTAGAAGTTCATATTTGATCCATTTCTTATTAACTTACAAACTTTAGTCAGAGGAGCTTTGACCGTCAGGTAGCTTTGTGCTGTATGTTCTTGTTGCACTGAATGTAGTGTCTGTAGTGTACAACATGTGTCCACAGGAAGCTATTGAAGCATTAAAAGAGAAGGAAATAACTTAGACTACAGTACATTACAGTATTATTAACAGAAAACACAATTATTGATGTTTTACTGTTTATATTGCTGTTTTTAGTAAAAAAGGACAAACTACATTATATTAGGGTTAGGCTGATTGGTGGGTGGGCTAACGAATGCATTACACTCATCAATACTTCAATACGCTATATTTTATTATAAGAGTGCTCTTCAGCAACAGAAACAATGGACCGATGCCAACAAACCTTTTATTTCTATTTTCCTCTGTACCCACATTAGCACAAGTACCCACAACGTTTCTAACAAAAACAACTGTTTTGCAAATGTACCAAAAATAAAACTATTTTCAAAACTACAGCAACAGTAGTGTCAGTGTAGAAGAGAGGCTATATGCAGACAGTAAAGCTAAAGGGTTAAGAGTTTTGAAAAGGAGCTCACATCAACAGCCTTTCTGGGACACAAACAGGTTAATCACCGTGTCATTAAAGTCATTAATGTCCTGCTCAATAGACAGCACAGCCAGTGCGTTTAGCCTCTCTGGTCCCATTGTACTTGATCCTCTTCAGTGGACTCAAACACCTCTCTCACTCTGCTGAAGTCACAGGGGTTGTTGTTGGATGGCTGAAAAATTGTTCTCAGTCAACGTCCTCAAAAGTGACGTTGTGGTTGTTAACCTTGCAAAACTCCCTACTGCTGCTCACCATCAGCTCACTGTTGGGTAATGTTGTCCAGCTGCTTCTGAAGGGAACTTGGAGTCTTTCTCAAAGCAAGCCTTTTGACTGCTCGATCATTATTTCACTGGATGAGGCTGATGAGGTCTGTGGTCATCTTCAGTTCAGACATGGAGCAAGAACAAATTCTCCAGGGTCTGTCTCATTTTTGAGAGAATCTGTGGTTCGTTTCTGAAGAACTCTTCAGAGAATATCAACATGCATGAAGGCAGAGTGGGGAAAAAGAGATAAAAAGAAAGTTCACATCCCTCTGAGGTGCAGACAGGTCTGGAGCTTCTCCTGCAGCAGAGACGGACTCAGTTCTTTCCACTAACGGGGAGAAACATGGAGGCTTCAGTGATGTACCTGAGCATGTGTGGTCCCATCAGCTTGCACAGCCACAAAAGATGCCTGCAATATTTCATCACCCAGCTAATGACAATTAAGCAACTCATTTTGACGAGTCTTAGATGTGGCAACCTGTATGTTTGACAGGTTGATCGGGTAAAAAAAGAGAACTGGTCAACAAGGTCCAGAAACACACCCCTCCCGCAGGGCTCGTGTGCCCCACAAAAATGATTACAGTCCACGATCCCTGAGAGTGAACGCCTGTTTGTTTTTACAAGCTCGTTGTGCCTTCCTGTAGGGGATGTTCACTTTAACAGTGGCAGCTTTATGCTATTTCCAATGTGTTGCATTCATGTTTCCTGAATGAATTCAGCCAAAATTATCAGCAAATCAATGGGGGCTCATTTTACTGCTTATATTGTTTTTCATTAAAAAAAGGCATTCAACTACAGTATATTACTGTATTATAAATACAGTGTGAATAAAACATGATGTATTGGTGCTTTGCTGTTGCAATCCTAAACATGTTTGCAATAGCCGTTGCGTCCTGCTGGGAGCATTGTGAGGGAGGACGGCATTAGACAGCGCTGCCTCTGAAAAACATACAAACACAATAACCTTCAAGTTACAGAAAAAAGAAGGGTTTCCATTTCAAAGTGCTCTTCGTTGTGTGGACTCTTTCACTTTCATTCCTTCTCACTCTCAGTTCTCAGCGGGTCAGAGTTTTCACAGCTGAACTCGACTCCTCGCTGCTGCCAATGATGACGACATGAACGACAGATCTGATGGAAGCTCACAAAAGACTTAATTCTGCCAGAGAAAACACGCGTATTAACCAGAGTTGAAGACGTTTGTTAGATAGATATATAGATTCCACACAGATGAAGTAAAAGACAGATTGAAAGACTACATTAACATTTGAACTGTGAACATCACAACGCTCCACAAAACTAAACCTTTGGATTTAAACGTAGACGCAGTGTGGCATGAGGACAACACCATATTGTTTCCTAAATCAAACTTTTGTTAGTATGTTAGTATGTTAGCTCTAAAAAGTTAATTAAACGACAGTATATAATTATATAGTGTGAATAAAATACAACATAATGGCGTTTTACTGTTTATTGTAATTAATTGCATTAACCTTTAAGAACACAAGTTGAATAAAGCTTTTACTGTCTAATGTAGTTTGTTTGAATATATAAACACTAAACTTTCACATTTTCATATTTTAAAAGAGCAAAAAAGGAAAAATAATTGACGAGTACACTCAAAGGAGAACTATTTCTATGAGACCACAAAAGAAAAAGACAGGTGGGTTTTATCTCATCTTCCAGCTATTTATAAGGTTCATTATTAGAAGGTAGGTCAGCTCAGTTTATGGAAATTATTAAGGTTCAAATCCACTCTGCTCCACATTGTCAAACCAAACCCCATTTAAAAAATGTTTTAAGGAAGGAAGGAAGTAAAACCTTTTCCAAAAAACATTTCTACCATCACTGAGACTCTGATTCTCTTCAGTCTACAGACACAATCTGCTCACATTGGCTCAGTAACATCATTAACTAACCTGTGAGGAAGACACAGATCTCTTTTTTATGTGTGAAATGTGACAAGTATGCCTGCTCTCATCTGTTACAAGGTCCTACACTTTCTCTTTCACACACACAGCAGCCCACCAACTAACTAACGTATCAAGTAAATTGCAACAACCTAAAACTGCCTGAGGTGTCTGCGATATTGCAGCAAAGTTTCAACAGCCTGAAATTTGCCAACCGAGACCCGTTTCTCAAAGAGAGAATGTAATTCAAATGGAATCCTATTAAAGGAGGTGTTATTATTTTATACACTGCTGGCCACAGTAGACTAGCTTATGGTTTTTCAACAATCACACAAACTTAATAGGTTTCTTTTGTGACAAATTCACATTCATTTCTTTGCTCTGATCTCTTAAAATCCAGAAGCCCTTGCCACCCACCATGAAGCTTGGGAACCAGTTTCACCTCGTCTAGATGTGAAAACTACACGTGTATGGAGGTGTAGCCGACATAGCGAGGATGGGGTCCATCTGTATAATCTATAACAGAGCGTCTGACAGTTAATTAATATGATTTGGTTTTAAACTTGTATTTCATTCATCACTGGAGCTGCATTTATCATTTAATGCATTTTCCCTCCTCCTCCCTTCTGTCCTCTGTGCTTATTATAAACTCAGATCCTGCACAACCTTCAACATTCGGTCCTCTAACGCACGTCAAACATGACGCACATGTTCCCTCGACCTTCCCTCTTTGTGTTTTTTTCCTTATTCTTCCTTTAACATAGGGAAACCACAAAACAATCTGTCCACCTCAGCAAGGAGCACAATTTCTGATCGAATATGACTATGAATATGACACTATGAGAAAAACATCACCGAGTATAAACTGTTGGTACTCTGCATATTTATTGGCTTACACTATCCTTACTTACATCAATTATTGTACCTTTATTAAGTTTGGTTGTGTGCTCCATCCGTCTGTCATGATATCATGTCATGTTGATTAACTGAAGATATACATTTTGATTAGTCAACTAGTCTAGAAGCAGTTAAGGGCTCAGAAAACAGTCAAAATGTATTACAATTTAAATAATGTAAACAAACAGGCACTGTTATTCTATTAGATATTTGGCTAGTTTGTTCCATTATTATATTAAAATGTTAGTAAATGCATTGGGGCACTACTGAAATGGACAATAACTTTCTGCCGATAACTCAAAGACTGAATGTGAAGAAAATGAAGACGCTGTTCATGTTATTAAACAAAGAGAGTAATCACTCTCAAACTTACACACGTGGTGCCAGAGTTTTTATTTTATAGTTTATATTCTATGATATAGATATAGAGATACATTATTAGGACCAACAGGCTAATTAAAAGTGAAATAATTCTCTAAAAAAAGACAAAATATTTCTTGAAAATTTGCAGTTTGTCTTTGGATCAAAATTAACTTCTTTCAAGGCACATAATTAGAGATTTAGGAACCTTTGACTCTTAAAAGCCAATCAATATATGTAAAAAGCATCAATATTAATGCAAAGGCCGGTGGCTAAAAGCACCGAGCTGATCCCTCCTGACTGAGATTCACACTCTCGTGGCGGTACAGCTGGGAGGCAGCAGCGTTGTTGGCAGCAACATTAGCAGCTGTCATTAAATAAAAAAACGAGACAGGTCTTAAAGTCAAAGTAATGGAGCTTTAAAAGGTTTAATAATATCTGCAGAGGTTATCGGGGGAGGAATGACACAGTAAAAACACTCCCTGCTAATGCATTTATTCTGACGTTTGAATTATGCTACTGGAATACAAACTGTGACACAAAAGTTGGAAAAAACTCTCCACATCAAGTCAATTTATTCTGTATTTTTCTAAGAACAAGTAAAAAAAATGTAACCCTTTTCCAGAATTTTGAGTGATAATTCTCTTTATTCCACCAGACCTGCACTGTGCAGCCAAGACACAGCCTGGCAGCTTTGCTAAGGAAAGTCCCACAGACTACAAAATATGGAGTGTGGACTGGTAGCTGGAGAGGTGCCAGTTTCACCTCTTGTGCACTGCCGAGGTGCCCTTGAGCAAGGCAACCTAACCCCAAAACCTGCTCATGAGACACTGGTAACGCAGCATCACTCCAACATCTCTCCCCTTTGCATGTCCACAAATGCATGAAGTGTGCATTTCAGCCTGTATGTGTGTATACAAGAAAAGAGTGAAAAAAACAATTTCCCCCTAGGGGATCAATAAAGTATATCTTCTTCTTCTTCTTCTTCTTCTTCTTCTTCTTCTTCTTCTTCTTCTTCTTCTTCCACAGTTAGCTAGTGGTATGCCCCATTGCAATAATTTCTGTGAGGAAAACTAAATTAAACTAAAGTTTAGATTACACTGTAAAACCATATTAGTTATTTTAAGTAAAAAAAATACTGAAACCGATTAAACTAAGTAAAACTAACTCAGCAAGTAAAAAGATTATATAAAAAGTAACTCAAATTATCAGAAAACTCATTATTCACAAGAGAATAATAAAAAAAAAGCTAAAAAAATAATCCAAATCTCTGGTTTTACCCAAACCTCCTACAGTTATTGTGTTCACTATTTGGGTTCATTGTTCTGTATTTGTTGAATATAGTTGTCAATTTACTCAATGATAGAAAAGGGGTCTCTTAAGGAATAAGGCTGGAAACCATTGTTTCACCGTCCTTTAACCTTGTAAGGACCTACAGTTCAGCATGTTCAGGGTCCCCACAAATCACTTGCCCGTAAACCAATTTCAGACGCTGTAAATGCCATTGAACCAGTAGTAATAAAATGTAATAAAACAGGTATTGTTAACTGTGGTATTGACTGACAAAGCTGCTGAGAAGGCAGTTCTATTTGTCACTGCTGTCATTAGGACAGTGATGTACCGCCACTGACACATAATGTGAAACACACCAGAGGGATCGAGCTAATCCTTAACGTTTGTGACGTGTCGAGAGCAGCAGAGTTTCATTGTAGCAGAGGAGGAAAAGTTCACAAATATGCAGCTTTTATATGTTTTTCAGATTTTAGCTCACTTTGTGGCACAAATATCATCTTTAAAAAACTGTGTAGGCTTCTTTTAGTCAGACATCAGAGTGTAGGTGGACTGACATTCATTGAGGCTGTTTTGTGTTAGCCTACACACCAGAAACAATATCAACTTCAATTTACTTTGATGTAATGGATGAGGAGGACGGGGATACTGCAGCAAGCTCAAACTGTCAGATGTGACTGAACAGGCAGCTATTGAGCGTTCATTGATATGAAAAGGAAATATTTTCCTTGAAGGCTTGCAGCTACAGTGGAGCTTTGGAAGGAAGTGACAGCACCAGAGTGGGATGTTTTTCAGTTTACAAGGAGTGCCGTGGAGTTATTTTTATTTTCTTGAATCTTACTTTTAAAGGTGACTGAGTTGTTGTTTGTTTTCAGATACAAATTCACTTATAATGGTGTTGTTACATAACTTTTCTTAAAGTTTTAAATCTTACCAACAATGGTGGGTACTCAAGGTAAGAGCTGGTACAGACACTTGCACGATGCAAAAACCAGCATCTGACACGTATTGGATGATAACCCCACATACGACATTGCACATTCAAAAACTTGTACACACGTTCCCTGAATTAAGATGCATCTTCTGGTGGGGATGGAGCTGGTCAGTGTAGAGGCTGTGACTGAGAAGAGGATGAGAGGGAAGCTGAAAGCCATCATGGACAACCTGTCTCATCCTCTCTACACTGATCTCAGGCAGCTCTGGAGCACTTTCAGCCACAGACTGACTCAGCCACGAGCCTCAAAGCCTCGTTTGTACCATCAGACTCCACAACGCCACAGCACCCAGTACCCCCCACCCTCGCTGACTGAGACTGGTTTTAATTCAACCTAACTTATATTATTTATCTTAATTGCACATGTACAGTTTAGTTTTTTAGGCAAGCTGCTTAAAATATTTCTTAAATTGCACATCTGTGGACTGTCCTGATCAAACTTTAAATAAAGAATATGTGAAACCTACTTTTTCAAACACTAGGTGAGAAGTGTGATCATCACGAAACTTTGCACGTAGAACCTGTGAACCCTCCTGATCCAAAGTTGTATAAAAAATGTTTACTTGTTTAACAATTAATGTATGTATGTTTGTATATAATTTATTACTTTGTGTTTGTTTTAATGTGCTATGTAATGTATAAAAGGTGGAGTAGTAGTCTGGCAAGGATCCCTACAGCAAGGAACCACCAGCAACCACAGCACAATATTTATTTCTAATGAGGATTCAAACTGTAGCTCTTGTGGCATATTTTGTGGAAAACAGTAAATGTGAGAAGAGTATAAAATGTATTTCTAGAACATGCAGCTCTCCACTTATGTTCAGCTTTATGGAAATTAAACTGCTATACATGCATCATTTTAATGGCAAATCTACCACTGACAAGCATATTGTATGGTATACTGTTAAGCTTTAACACAAGTATAGAAAAACATCCCGCGCATTGAGATTGTACACGCTCAGCAAAACATCTCCTGGACGATTGAAACTTAAATTGCTTCCATCTTATCAGGCTGGAAGGTTTTCCAACTGAACTTGTTGAAAATGTTCCCCTATTTTCTCCTTGAGAAATTCATTTTTCTGGCCACTCATGGGGAAAACATCTTCACAACTATGTACAGTACACCATGTAAACACAATTCACTGATACACCTGTATGGGCAGAAAACCTGGACTTGCCAATAAATGGAGAAAGCAAACATCCACCACAGAAAATAACAAGAGTCAGGAAGTGAACACTTGAGCACCAGCAAGGAATTCCAATTGTTTGGGGATGAGCAGTAAACATGGAGGATATGAGAGACTTATATAAATTCAAAAGATAAACAAGTTTACACAACTGATTTTCATTATTGATTAATGTGATTATTTTTTAAGATTGATTGTTCTAATAACAATGAAGCAACTTTTTCCTTTCCTGTACTTAGATATGCTATGTGCCAGCCTAGTCTATGTTTGAAAAACAACCACATTTTAAAGATGATTAGTAGATAAGAGACGTCTATAGTCACATCTTAAATTAGCTAACGTTAGCAAAATGCTACATAACTAGCTAGCTAATCTACATTAATCATTAGCTAGCTAGTTACATCTGATAGGTAAATGCTTAGCCAGATAATTAGCTAGTTAGTTAGCTTAGTTAATGTTAGCTAATGTTAAAACACTAAGATGTGACATATATACATACATATATGCAGAAATGTATCTGTGTGAGCAGAAAGACTGAACACAAGTCACTCAGCATGTTTTAAACATCACATGTTCATGGCTCATCTAAATGCAGATCAGATGTACATCTTCCTCTCAGCATACATGCCAACATTTATTCTAAGAAATTACATATTGGGAATGGAGATACATAAAGCATATAAACCCCGGCGCCCCTCAGGGTTGCATTCAATCACCTCATAGTCTGAAATATTTAAATTTGAAAACTAAATATGAATAAATATAATAACTAAAGACTTGGGGAGAGATGGGGAGGCTCTCCTGCCACTGACCATTAATGGACTGGAGGTGGAAATAGTGGACAGCAATCTCCTCCTTTACCTGCAGCAGCTCTAAAAGATTTAGGTGTCCAGGGAGTGGATGCAGCAGTTCTATACACCTGCAAGAGAAAGTGTTCCCACCTTTTCTGTATCTGTGTGGCAGCAAAGCAGAGGAAGCAGCCGGACAGAATTGCTCGCTCTGCCTAAAAAATCATTAGCTGCAAACTCCCATCAACCCGCATTAGGGCGGAGGTCTAAAAATACTGCAGGACTCCATGCACCCTGCCAACCCCCTTCTAATAACTCTGCCCTCAGGGAAAAGACTTAAAACTAAAACATCCCGTTTACTCAACAGCACTCACTGCAGAAGCATCCAATTACTGAACGGCTCCCAGACTCTGCAAAGCACCAACTGCAGGTGTTTATTATATATTTTACATCAATTAATGTTTGTAATGTTTGGGGGTTCAGGTTCTGCATGTGTCTTGACACTGAAGCAAGTTCACAACAACAACATTTTCTAGCAATAAAGTATTGAATCTTGTTAGTTCCCAGAACCCAAAGTGACATATTCAAAATATTTTTCCTCTGAGGAAGCACGTCCAGACTGGGGACAAATACAGCAGGCTGACGCCGACAGAGGTCTCTTGGACGACAGGGACAAAAGAACCGAGATGTTTGTTTTGCCGACATTACATTACTGTTGGCGACAGCTTATTTTAGCAACAAGTCCATCTGGCAATTCCATAAATCACCTCGGTACCGCTGTTGTCAAACTGTCCTCTGTCTGTCTCAGAGGTTGTGTTCACTGGTCCCTGTTTGTTTGGACGCTAACACCAGCTAGATTAGCAGTTAGCGAAGTTGAGGCAGAGCAGCTGGAGGACATCAGAGGGAAAACCAGACAATATTCTCCATAAAATATGATCCAGTTTCACCCAAATCACTGATAAAGTTGTCTGATTTTGTCTGTGTTGAAACATTCTTTCACCTTATCTTTTTTCGTAACTTCAGCTTACTTTGCCCAGTTTTTACCCCACAGTCAAAATTTGCTTTAACAAGGAAGATGTTAGCAACATCTAATGTAAATGTCTCAGTAGAAAAAAAACTTAAGTACCAGAACTAAACTGTACTGAAGTAAAGAAGTGAAAGCAATGACATTAAGTTCCATATCCTCAGCTTTGTGAACAGGATGCCGTCACTTTCACTTTACCAGACGACTTTGACTCCTCTTTTAGGTGAGCGGGGTGGGGTGGGAGGAGGGAAGGACTCGACTTGTAAAACAGCTCCTCGCCTGCAGGCAGAAAGTTGCGTACTGTCGCTCTTGAAAAGAAAGTATTTTCTTTTCTTTTGTCTTCCCTCTCTGCTCTCTCAGAGGCAGCTGTCATCATCATCATCATCTGTGGCGCGTCTTGCTTGTGTTTTAATCCCAGACTCTGTGACTGGCAGGCTCATTACGGCGAGGCTTCAAGCGCTGGCGAGGAGAAGAATTGGCTGCTCTGCCGCGGTGACACATATAGACTGCGGACGCATCACAAAGTTCTCAGCAGCCGCTACCGAAGTGCTTTTCCATGTGTGCCTATTAAAATACACGGATAGAGAGAGAGTGTGTGTGTGTGTGAGAGGGTGTTTTGAGTTTTATGACAACCGTGGGAAATGAAATTCCCTCGGACTGACTGATGGTTTGATGGAAAGAGGAACTGTGTGTGACCTATATTATGTAAGAGCGTGAGTGTGTGTTGGGTAGATGAAGCCTTAAGTCTGCTATTCACAGTCAGCTGGTGGTCCTGACAAGTGTAATCCATCTTCTGATGGGATGTTCGGGATAGGAGAGGATCCAGGCCGCTGTCAAGTCACCACAGTGGTTTGTCTCAAAAATACAAGTGTTTCCTCAAAGTGATCGAATACACTACAATACAGAAATGAGTGAAAATGACATCCCAATGAGCATGATTGCAGTGATTTGCAGGTTAAAAGACCTCAAACATTTAAACTGTCAATTTGGTTACAAAAATATTTAAAATTCAGGTGAAATGAAAAATGCTATTTTAACCCTTTAAGATTACATCCTCTAGGAGCCAAAACCCGCAATAAAAACCAGCCCAGTACCTTACTCCCCGGTTGTCAAACTGTCCTCTCCTCAGCATCAGACGCTGCATTCAGTCCGCGGCTGGACTGGCTGACTGGCATAACACACAGCGCTATTGGATACTTTCCCTCCATCCCCTAGTCCATCTTTTATATACTGATGGTCGATCGACTTTTATTAAACTTGTACATCAGTTGTGAAAAACAGCAGTGTAGAATAAAAAGTTACTCACAAGCTTCCAGTGGACGCACAAGGATGTCAGGGCAGTGGCCCTGCTCATTGAAGAAACAACACAAAGGCCGCTGCTCTTAATAGGCCTTTTAATGAGGTCAACTCACGAGCTCTTAAATAATCTATTACAGAGCATGTATACAATCTTGCACCTCCATGTTGGACATATGAAGACAAGAAAAGGGTGATTATCTTTTAGATAATGTGACCTATTTCTGTGGCGATTAAGTATTCGCAAATCTGGATCTACTAACGAGTATTGTGTCCGTATTAAAGCCTGATGTTATTCCTCTGTGCCATAAATCCCCATTGTGGTCCAAAAGCTATTCCAAGCACATCGATGAGCCAAATGAATACTCAAAGGAACGGATCCTTTGAGTATTCATCTCATCAACATTTAGACTCCCCTGACTTTTCTTTCCTCACTGTGTATGAAATATGAGTGGGAGACTCCTAAACCTTTCCATGATCTCTGCAAAATATTGTTATTTTTACATTATTCCAAAAGGTTTCCCTTCTAGGCGTCCTGAACTATGGACAATGGGTACATCACGTTGATTTCCAGAGGTGATCATAGTCGTATCTTTGGAGAAAGTCCTTCTTTATCTGATCCTAACCCTTCCTTTAAGACGGAATCTGGATCCATATCTAATCAGCACTGCCTACCTTGACTGTTTGATCTGTTTGGTGCGTTGAGCTGGATGGACTGACTGAGAATGACCTGTCAATCACAAGGTAGCTATGAGAATCCACCTTGCCAGGCTTCAATCTATGGGCCTGACTACAGTGGTACCAGACCAATCAGCATCCTTTCAGGCAGTACTGGCAGCTACTAGGATGGGTGCTTGGTGGGATGCAGATTGAAAATGCTGATCACTCCTATAGAGGTTAGCGTAGATGCTGCTAGTATCAGTTATATCAGAACTTCTTATATCAGAGTATTTCTTATTTGGCTCCTCTGCCGAATGAGTTTCAAGACTGAACATACATCTTTCTACAGGAGCCCAGAACAACAAACCAATATTTTATTAACCAGTACTTCAATTCAATAAATAAAACCAAATTGATAGAGTTGTTTCTCTTTCGCGCTTGGTTGAGTCAAGGGGTTTCTGTTGGTTGAAATTTGCAATCTCATTGCTTGATGCCACTAAATCCTACACGAGGTCTTAAGTAGTTTCCTTTTACGATCAGGCAGTGGGTGAGCTTCTGCCTCGCCTGGGTAAAACCTGGTTTTGATCTGGTTATTATTTCTGCCTTCATCTTGCTATAATTATTATGACAAGAAATTTAACTCTAAAGATTATTAAACCGTTGTCCTCCCAACAACAGACATATTCACAGATGGATTTCAATCTCAGTTCTCTCACTTTCTCACACTGGGAGTCTATGACATCAATATTCTGCTGCTGCACTGTGTTGATCCTGAACGCTCTGCTGACTCCGTCCTCAGAGCGGTTTCTTGAAACACAGCATCACACACAAACTCTGATACACCAACACCACACTGCACACTCCTTTCCACTTTATATTAGCGCCCTGCTAACAACCTTCAAACTCGGGACATAACAACTATACAAGCACATATACACCTCATGCATCACCGAACTGAACTCTCACACACATAGTTAACATGCGATATCCTCATTGCAGTACCCGACACATTCACGCATTGCACAGCATAAGCTCTTGCAAACACACGCTTTTCACACACGACAGGTTGATATGAACCAGGCTTCCTGACAACACTCACACACCACCAGTTGATGTAAACTACGAACCGCAGCAGCTGGTCCATTTGGGATTCTTCAAATTCCTCTACGAATGTCGCTTGGACTTCCATCACCAGGCTGTTCACTGTGCTCTTATTGTGAAACAGCAGCTTTAATCTGACTCATCAATATACATGAGTGTGGCATTATAGTGGGTTTATTGATTTTTACTAAATCTCTTTTTAATTTTAACATTTTCAGTTATTTTAACTGAAACTTTACAGCGACCACAATGTATTAATGAAAACACAATTTAGCCATCATAGGTGGTCTTTTATTGTATATTAGATGTATTAGCTTGCATTTGTGGCTGTTCTCATCACAGATATTTTTCTACTGCGCTCTCTGGCAAATTTATTATGCACTTGCCAGGTAGTAAACTTTTTTTTCTTGTCTGATCATGATATACATGCGTTTTCATACATGTCGTCTTATATGCCTTGGGGGCTGATTCTGGGGGGCGTGGCTAAGCCATTTTGCCAATATAAGTCAAATTATTTCTTAAATTTGCATTACCTCCAAATGTTTTCGAGTATGTTAAGACTTCCAAATGCGATTCCGTTGGTATTAAAATAATAATGGTAGCCCGAGCAGTTTCAATAGGGCCTAAATATACAACAGTAATACTATTTAAAATAGTAAAGGAGTACTACAAAGATCTAGTCTTACTTATAAAATATTGTAGGGCTACTAATTTATCACCATTCAAACTATTACAAATTAGCATCAAAATGATAGTGAAGCTGTTATTTTAAAGGGTAGAAAAGTTACATTTTGAAGGTTTGGAGAAGCAGTTTATGACCATACTGGATCATACGGGGACGCCGGTGGTGAGAAGTCTGCTCTTGAACCTCGTGGAGTCAGACAGTGGACTGCTGGGAAGCTCCAAGTGTGAATGTGATTAAGTACTAAGACGAACAGCATGAGCGGCTCTTTCAAAATAAGACAGGACTAAAGGTGTTTCCCGTTGCTGGTGTCAGCGCACTAGAGCAGACGTATGAAACACGACTGACAGCTTGTTAGTTAACTTGATCCTCCACGTTTCATTCAGTCTGTCAGGAAAATGACTCTGTTTGCTGTGATATCTTTATCCACAGCTTTCTGTGTGATGAATGAGGACAAATTACCTTCATGCATGACTGGCAGTTATTTCACTGCACAGAAAAATTTATCCAGTCGGCCTGAAAAATTATTTATTTTGTTTCTGTGAGTCATATTAAGTGGAGTGTACTGCACTACTGCTAAGATGAAAAATAACAGGCATAATTATGAATGACAAAAATGTTATTGCCTTATTTTATATATACACTTCAAAAGTTATTATATTAAGTACAATATACTGGCTTTAAAGCTACATTTCTTTATTAAAATGTCTATAAAAACTAAACCTATTTTTATATATGTTGTTGTGTACTGAGCTCAGCTCAGTCTGTTAGCATGATATCATGATCTGGGACCAGTTAGCTTTAGCCTCAGTATATTAGCTGTTATCCAATTTGAAGCCACATGTTTACCATTCACTGTTCAGATCTTGTTTTTTTTAAAAGTATTTTTTGGGGGCTTTTATCACCTTTATGATAGAGCTGAAGACAGACAGGAAAGAGGGAGCAGAGGGGATGACATGCCGCAAAGGGCCGCAGGTCGGATTCGAACCCTGGGCCGCTGCAGCAAGTACTCAGCTCACCTGTTTTTAGCAGTTTTAATCAGTAGGTATGTTTTTTTGATTCAGATTCAGATTCAGATTCTGTTTTTATTGTCCTCAGTGGAGGAAATTTGTTTTCACAGTCCGTACAAAGAGCACCTTCAACATGAATTCAACAACACACAAACTACACATAGTACACATATACAGACAATATATATGTGAGTGTAACGCTCTTATAGCGCAGGGTACAAAACTGTTTCCAAAGCGTGCCTTTTTGTAGAGCAGCTGTCTGTATCTACGGCCAGATGGGAGAAGGGT
>JAGRRF010012759.1:1461103-1476748 GCA_019097615.1 Morone chrysops
CAAAGAGAGGTTGAGCTAATGGCCGCTGGCAGCTGAGCCTCAATGTGCAGCTTTTCACCACGAGACAGTCGTGTTCTTTTAGCCCCGCCCTCCATCGTCACTTGTCAATCATCTCTTGTGTGTTAAAGAGGCCAGTGATGAAGAGATGTCTGAGGAAAGGAAGCGAAGAGGAGGAGACAGAAGTGACCAGGACAAATGTTGTTTTTTGGTCACTTCTTGAATTCTCCTTTTTCTTTATTAATAGATATTCATGATATTCATTGTTTTAGGCCGCAGTGAGCTGTTGTCATGGGATGCCAAAATGTGTATCTGTGGCCCTGAAAACAAAGTCAGAGTATGAACAAATGGTGAGGAAGGAGAGGAGGAGGAGTAGGTGATAGGAAGATATTGTTAAGATGAGAAAGGAAAGGGAGGAAGTAAGGATGGAGAATGAGGTAGGGAAGTTCAGGAACATGCAGGGAAGTGAGAGTTGGGCATAGGGAAGAAGGGTAATCAAAGAGGAGTTATAGGGAACAACAGGAGGAGGAAGAGAGAGGGAGAAGAGGTTGGATGAGGAGGTAGGGAAGGAAAGGAAGCAGCAGCAAAGGAAACACACAGGAAAGGATAGGAGCAGGTAGAGAAGGAAATAAGGGCATAGAAAAGCATTAAAAAAACTTGAGAAGGAAAAGAGGAGATTGTAGGGAAGCAGGAAGTAGGGAAATGGTGGGGAAGGAAAAGAAGGAGGTACAATAAAGAGAAAAGAAGAGAGGAAAGAAAGGAGAAGGTAGGAAAAGATATGATATATCGGGAAGGAAATAATTAGACAGGAAAGGAGAGGAAGAAGGTGGCGAAGGGATGGAGATATAAAGTATGTCATCCTTCCTTCTCCCCTTCCACCATCCATCCCTTAATTTCCTCTGAAGAACAGCGCCCCCTGTGGCCACTTGACTGCTGGTTATCTTGAATGTTACCTTTCTCATTTATTGATTTTTTCCTTATGAATTAAGTCATGTGTAGGTGCATCTGAATCTTTGTCCTTTTCTTTCTCCATCTCTTTCTCTCTCTCTCTCTCTCTCTCTCTCTCTCTCTCTCTCTCTCTCTCTCTACCAGTCTGTTGCCATGTCTCTCGCCCCCTCTCATCATCCTCCCCCATGTCTCATCTGTTTTTTTTTTCTCTTCCTATCTCTGTTTTACTGCCCTCCAACTGTCAACAACACGTGTCCTCCATGTCCCTGTGATCACACACACATACACACACTGGCAGGCGAGTTCGCCAGTGATTTCCATTCTGGTTTGGACCCTCTGGGGACTGTAAAGGTTTCATGGAAGTAGACACGAGTCCCACTAGGATATAAGGGAAAATGTCATAGGAAAATCAGGGAAACCCTATTTTAAAAAGGTGCTGTACGCAGCAGATTTGCGATGTCTTAGTATAACTACCATGAAATAGTGAAACACTTCAAAGAATTCATAGCCTTTATCTCGCACTGTGATGGTAGTGACTGAGTAAGTGATGGTATTTCTACAAAATCAGACCACATTTCCCATTATCCTGTCGGTTTGCATCCCCACCTGCCTCCACCCTGATGAGGATGTTTGATGTTTTTGTTGTACTTTAGATTTTTGTCCCTTATTTCTTACTGAGTATGCCGACCATTGAGGTCACCAGTATTAGGGGTAGACAATAAAAGCCATGAAATACTACTTTGATGCTTTTGATGACCCTAAAACCCCCTAACTAACTAAGTTCAGGTAAAACAGCTTAATACTAAGAAAACAGCTCAATGCTAAGAAAACATCTAAAACAACTCAACGCTAAGAAAACAGATAAAACGGCACAATGCTAAGAAAACAGCTTAACGCTAAGAAAACAGCTCAAACGTATCTGGATCAAACACTTTAAGTCCACAATAGTGTGTGAAACCTTTATGTTTCTTCTTCAATCACAATTGTGGCCAAAGAAGTATTTGTACCAAATGAGGCATGCCATTTATATGATTATTGGCAATACTATGGTATGTGACATCCTTGTTTACTACAGTAACAGTCAGGGAATTATAAAAGTCAGTAGGATTTACCTTCATGAATGTTTGTAACACATTTCATGGACCAAAGTGGTTCCCCGACCCATATTTTCATCCCTTGAGCACTAGCAAGGCTAAAAACAGACTCATAAGAAATCATAAATAAAGTAACCAGTGTACCTAAATATAAAACCAATGTTTGTTCTCAGAAAATAGGGATAGTGATTGCTTCGACTCTCGTAGTATAATAATAGTGCAAAGCAGGATTCAGGATTCAGACAATGTAGAATATTTTTTAAACGTGAGTGGGAATATCACCTTCACCACGTTAACAGAGCTGACAGAGAGCAAGACAGTCTGACTGTTTAAACCGTGTTTATGTCTGCAACTTAAACACTGTATGAATAACGGTGCTAAATGTTCAGCTCCACCTGCTTTGTCTACATTATAAGGCGGATCAGGAATAGAAGCTAAGAGTAAACATCAAAGTGGTACTGCTAATAGCATTAAGATGTGCCTGTTTGGCTTCTGGCTGCCAGAAATAGTGGTCTTAAGTAGTACTTTCACTTGATGGTTTAACACTGAAAAAAAGTGGTTTGTGTCATTAAATGTTTGGATTTATTTCCACTTAACCATCTCTGGTGTGAAGTGTGTTTAACTCTGCTGCTTACAAAGGCAGGCAGGGATGAGTGACTCTTTTGTGACTATTTTTGTAAGGGGCAATTTAATTTTTTTTAAGGTCTTTTGCTCTTGTAAAGTGATGAAAATCTGTGAGAAAGAGAGGATGTTTTGGCATGTTTTAGAAAACATTTTATGGTGAGCAGGTTTGTGAGGACAGAAAAGTTGGGACATTTGGGGCATATTTGTGGCGAGGACATTGTGAGGTTTTAAAGACATGTTGGGTTATAATGAGAAAGTTTTGGATAGTGAGGATATTTGCGGAAAATACCTTTTTAGAAAGTGAGAACTGTGTGAAAAGTGGGGTCTTTTGGTTCACAGCTGAATTGGTGGAATTTGGTGCTGGTACCCAGCAGTGCCTGTACTTTATGCTCTCTCCAATACCAAAAAGGACATTCTTAGAAAGTAAAATGTTTTTGGGGAAAGTGAGGACATGTTTTTAAAAATTAAGTCATGTTGGGATAATGAGAAATCTTTAGAAAAGATTACTGTAAGTTTGCTTAATGTTTTGTACTACTTTAGGCGGGCAAGACGAGAGATTATTTTAGTTATAAAAAAGTGGATTTATCGGTTTTACTTTACTATGAACTAAGTTAGCATAGCCCTGATCGTTGCTTGTTGTCCTCCATCGCTGTTGTTGTCGTCGTCTACTTCATATTCATCATCAGTCACTACTATTAATATAGTTGTTGCTACTGTTGTTGCTGTGCACCTGTCTGTCTGTTTGTCTGTCTGTCTCTCTCTTTCTCTCTCTCTCTCTCTCTCTCTCTCTCTCTCGAAATCTTTAGATAGTGAGAACATGCCTGCATAACGAGGACCTTTTAGAAAAGTGAGGACATGTTTAAAAAGTGAGAAACTTTTTGTGAAATTCTAAAAAGTCAAATTAAAGTAAAACAAATTTAATTTATTGTGTGGTATAATCCATGTTACATAACACAGTGATTTTTATGCACTACATGATGTACAGTTTTATTTATGTCATCTGCATGTTGTTCTTTGGCATTTGACATGATTTAACGATGCTTTTGTTCTGCTCGTTGGAGCAAGTCAAAGCGTATCCCCCGTCTGAATGAGGAGAGAGTGAAACGAGGCCGACAGTTTAATTAAGAGGTCACGTTTAATATTGTACAACATGTCGGCTTGTTACCACAAAGCACAACATTTCTCCCCCATTCTTCTGCTTCAGTTCTCTATCTCTTATCTTGTTCTTATTGATTCACTTCTGTTGTTCCATCTTTCTTTACATGTTGTGTCCCTCATGTCTCTCTTTAGTGCTTTTTAAAAATGTTTTCATTCCCTTCCGGTATCATTTCCTTCCTCTTCCTGCACTACATGGCCAATATAGGTAGCATATAGTGCTTGACATGTGTGATAAAAACACTTAAATCAATTTTGACTCCCTGACGTTGACCTCTGATATAATTCCCAGAGCATCATTGACTTAAAACTGAAGAACCTGTGTCTTTTCCCTCCATTGTAAACTTAAAAGAGCAATTAAAGTCCCCATTAAGTCAGTCTTTTTTTAAGGCATTTTCAGGTATTTTTTAATGGTATTTTAGAATTGATAAAAAAGTTCCATCTAAAAGCTATTGTTAAGCTATTGTCACTTCAGTTATGGTTCAAGAGTGAGAGTCAGATTTGATCTTGTGACATAGGAAAATGCTGCTATCTGGAAGATCTGCTTCACTGTAAACATTTGTCACCAGATTTGTCACCAGGATTTAATGCCAATAACAGCGGTCGGAGCAGAAGACAGAGGAGGAGGAGAGGTGGGGGGGTTGGGAAGGAGGAGATAAGTGGGAGGAGCAGAGTGTTAAAGTGCTAGATAACTAGTAATCAGTCATTTGTTAGCTCAACTTAGCACCACTAGTTAGCACAACTTTATAATTTTATTCAGTGATTTTGGTGAAACGATCATATGTTATGGAGAAGTTATTTTCTGGTATCCCCTCTGACATTCTGGCTGCTCAGCTTCAACTCTCTGTGCTAAAGCTGCTTACCGCTAATTAGCTGCTGCTAACTGTATCTGCCATTAGCAGGCGACAGAACTGGGCTCAGCAGCTGGACCGGAATCAAACACAGCCTCAGAGTCCGACAGACTGAGGTCATTTTCACAGTTTCCTGATGGACCAATTAGCCAGTCGCCCACTACCGTTATCTCCGTAAGACATGCAGCTAACCTAACTGACTCAGCCCTGGCACACCAGGAGCCAAACCCGACATGAAAACCACCTCAGTACCATTGGTGTCTAAGATTATGTACAGTCCCTCGTCCACTGGAAAGTAGACACTGACACTAGCTCATAACGTTAGTTGCACGCTATTGGCTGCTGTAAACGCCAATCAGTATTAGCGACACGTCCCTCCCTACCTATACTTTTGACCATGTAGTGAACAGTTTCACCTATCCCCTAATGTGCTCTGCACTCTTCCCATAGTTCCCAGTTCTCTTGCCCTCTTCCTCACCTCTTAATCCTCCCGCCTACTTCTCTGTCTCCCTCTATCTATCTTCCCTATCGGGAATTAATTAAAGCTGACATTATTATTGAGGTTACAGACGACTAGTTTGGAACATTCAGCCATAAAATACCATGTTCAGCTCCTTATCAACAACCTATTACCACACACACATCGACAGGGGCTATCAGTGCTCTATTAGCCATATGGCCACTGGCTTGGCTTCAGCGTTTTATAAGTCCAAATATATTGACTCATTATGGTGCTTACAGGAAGCACACATCATTATTTTTTTATACTTATCAAACAAACACACACACGCAGTATATTTTCCTCCTGGCAGAGGTCTGAGTTTAATGAGTTTCAGGCATCTTTCTGTGTGTATGTGTCCTCTGGTGGATCGATGACAGGAAGTATTTTTAGTCACGCCATCCTCTGTTTTTGCACCATCACTCTCACTCTGATGCTGAATACAAACAGCTAAATGTGACCAGAGTCCAGAATAAACAGGCTGTTTTTATGTTCTCAGTTCTCACAGATGTTACATGTGATAAATAGTGATGGAGACTGTTTGTAGACCAGTTAGCAGCGCTCCGGAGTCCCTGGAGTCATCTTTGTCTCTTGTGCTTTTATAGGAAGCAAACACATAGTACACGTCAGTACACACATCAATGGCTTCCTGAAGATTTAGCAGTTTAACTTGTGCATTTCTCAGGGTTCCCACTCTCCAGGTGAAATAAAGAATTTAATTTTAACCATTTAAGATTGCATCCTCAGTCATGATGTACCCCTATTTAATAATGTATGCTAACAATATCTAAAAAATCTTATGTAAGCATGAACTGTTTTCAACCAATAATATCATGACACCGGTCAATCAACTAATAAACAAACTAATAAACAATCTTCTTTATTAGTTAGTCAGTTTTTTAATTCCTCTAGTTCAGTTCAGTTGTAATAATTTAATGTAGATGACACCGAAAAGATCACTGTAAGTTCGCTTTATGTTTTGTACTACTTTAGGTGGGCAAGACGAAAGATTATTTTATTTATTAAAAAGTGGATTTATCTGCTTTACTTTACTATTAACTAAGTTAGCATAGCCCTGATCATTGTTGTCCCCCATCGTTGTTGTTGTTGTCGTCGTTGTCTTCTTCATGTTCATCATCATCAGTCACTACTATTAATGTAGTTGTTGCTACTGTTGTTGCTGTGCACCTGTCTGTCTGTCTGTCTCTCTCTCTCTCTCTCACCCCAACTGATCGAGGCAGACGACCACCCACCTAGAGCCGAAGGATCTGCCCTAGGTTTCTGCCTCTTAAAAGGCAGTTTTTCCTTGCCCTTGCTCATGGTGGTACTGTTGGGTCTCTGTACATGTTAAAAGGAGTTCGGTCTAGACCTGCTCTATTTGAAAAGTGTCCTGAGATAACTTCTGTTCTCTGTAAATTTTATAAGGAGTTCGGTCTAGACCTGCTCTATTTGAAAAGTGTCCTGAGATAACTTCTGTTATGAGTGGCCGTTATACAAATAAAATTGAATTGAATTGAATTGAATTAGCATAGCCCTGATCGACCAAACTCCATTCAGAAAACAAGCATTTTAAAAGTTGTTTGCTCATCATCTTGCTGACAGACCCGACAAAGTATGAGTTCAGACTTACCAAATCACCATCATGATGTAGCTATTTCGGCATCATTTTGATCTGTTTATTAATGTTTAATCCCAGCTAAATCTGTTTATTTTAGGCTCATACCAGCGTTGTAAGCAAAATTCAAGGGCAAATATGTGTGAGTAACACAATTAAATATAAATAATTGCATGTGTAAACTAGTGCAAGTAAAGCAATGCAAGTATTTGGAGTAAAACTGTGAGAGATTTGAAAAAACGGCCTAAACAGCGTTGACAGTGGATGAGTTTCATGAGTACTCAATTATTAATGTGTCATAAAAAATGTAAATACAGGTCTTACACTGAATGTTATAAAGACGTAATATATCTGTCAGTTCTTTTATCTTAGCTCTCAGTCGAGTTTAAAGGATCTGTGCCGGCAGGAAGCGCTAACATTTACACCGACCCCCCTCCTTCATTTAATTTACCTTTAGCCCGTCTCGCCTTTATTGCTCTGATAAATCCCAGTTACAGGCTGTCAGACAGGTGGCCAGAGGTGAGACAGAAACAGACATCCTGACAGTGAGACAGGAGCTTTTATACGCTCACAGAGTGTTTACTGCTGTTTGTTTTTATCACTGTTCTTCTGTTTGTTCTCACTGCCTTCTTCCTCCTTATTCTTTCTTATTCTCCTTCTTTCTCCTTTCATTGCTTCCTTTCCTCTGCCCAGTTGCTTCTTTACCCGATCCCTTGTTTCCTTCTTCCCTCTCTACTCCCCTCGTTTTGTACTTCCTCTCTTCTTCGCCCTTGCTTTTTTCTTTCCCTCTCTAGTCCCGTTCTTACTTCCTCCCTTTCTCCTCCCCTTTCTTTCTGACTCTTTCCTTCCCTTGTTGCTTCCTTTTTTTGTCCTTACCTTTTTTCTTTCCTTTCTCCTCCTGTCCTTGCTTTCTTTCTTTCTTCTTCTCTCCTTACCTCCTCATATGCTTTCTCTCTCCTTCCTTTCTATCTTATTCCTGTAGTTGCTTACTCTTTTTCTCTATCTTCTCTTCTTGCTTCCTTCACCCCATCCCTTGCTTCCTCCCTCCTCTCTCCTCCCCTTGCTTCCTTTCTCCCTCTCTAGCTCCTCTGTTGCTTCCTTTCTTTCTCTTTCCTCACATCCTTTCTGTCTTCTAATCAGTATTCGTCATGCTCTGCCTCTGTAAACCACAGCCTGTAACACGTACTTCTCTTTCTTCTTGTCTCTCTTTTACTGCTTCCTTTTCCTTTCCAGCTTCTTTCTGTTTCTCTTTGCTTTTTCTTTAAAGTTCTTTCTAAGATTCACACTCTTCCTGCTGCTCCAGTTTCTCTAGAAAAATGTTCATGTTTTTTCACTACCTTATTTTAAAAATGTCTGTGTCATTCTCTTTTAGTTTCATTTGTAGTTTGAATATTTCCCCTTGGGGGCGGTGTCTTTTTTAAAAAGGTGTTATGATTAGAAGTCCAGAGTTAGCAGCTTGGAAGCAGCAGCAGGAACACTGTAATACATTAACATTAACATATTAAAGTCTGTCAACAGCCACCCACACAGGTATTCTCACTTTACCTGATCTGAACTCATCTCAGGACCTCGTAGGCGCGACCTTTTGATTGACAGCCTCCACTCAATAGTTCTCGTTAGTGCATGAAGATCGTTGACCCTCGAGCAGAAGCCTCATCAGCCAGAACAGCCAAAAAACAGCGTAGGTGGGTTTCACTGAAGTTTACTCTCACATCTGCTTTTTATTTTGAAGTCTGACAGTTTGCTTGTGAGTTTATTTCAAAAGCCGAGAACAGTTTTATCTCCCGGAATGAGCTCTGACCTGCTTGCGCACTGTAACTCACTGTGATTCAGACCTTCAGTTTGACTCTCCAATTAGTCCGTCTGCTGTGTATCAAAGTGTCAAAGAGTCCTTGAGGAAGAATCTCACAGCTGTTCACTCCCTGTAAAGCAAACTCAGACTATTACTTGCTGAGGGAAGATTCACCACATGAAGTCAACTCATTCACAAAGTTTGTCCCAAAGGGCTTACACTGCTCTCTAAAAACAAATGTTTTGGCTCAACAAAAACAGTTTGCATCAACCTTTTTGAGTTATGGCAACTTCTAATGTAAATATGTTAAACGAATGTACTACATTGAGTTGGAATAGCATGTATATTTAATTACTACCCGCTACTCAATAATTGGTAGCATGAACATGTTCTTTTATGTTAGGCAACTTATTTTTCCATGTTGTGTCAACACAGCTCATCAAAATTATGTTATTTTAAATCAATAAATTAGAAGTTTTATTTTGCAACCATAAAATAAGAATGCAATATGACATACATAATGTAAAACATTTTCTATCCTATGCCTATGGAGCTTTTTACAGGGAGCTGGTGCTAACGTTAGCTCAGCTTGTTTCTCGAATAAATTAAGATCCAAACGTCTGATGACTAAAATCCTTCAAATATAAAGTTAAAAACATATTTGACGATTTGGGATTAAAAACAGGCTGCTTAATGCCTTTCAGTTCTTAACAGTCGTATTCTCTCTGTACTAGAGCTGGTATTAGTGTTGATCTTCTTTTGATTCAGAAAACATCAGATTGTTCCTTTATTAAGTGTTAATAGGAACTGACAACTGCCTTTTTAAATCAAATACTCCATGAAAGAGCAGGCGTAACTGGAGCTTTTGAGGTTTGATTGTCTGTTTCTTGTGTACCAGGAACATTTCAGGTCCTCACAGTATTCTAGTACACAACAGTAACTCCACCAGACAACAGAGGATGACTCTGCTTAAAAAGGCCGAATGTTTGTGCTTCTCTTTTCATACATTTAGCAAAACACCCAAAGGTCCTCTGTCAGTTTAGCTGTGTCGACTAAATCCCTGAAATGTTAGACATGCTCTTGTATTTACTGGGCATCGTCTCGTACACAGATACTCAACCACTCTGTAGCTCGCTCTGCTCTCTAATGCATTCTCCCCCTCTCTCTCTCCATTTAGCTACGCATCTCCATGCGCTGATTTATTCATCACTCCATTTTCTCACTTCCCTGTCATTTGCAGCACCTCTATTTTCGTCTTTGTCCCAGGGAGCACGAGCAGAAAGAGGCAGAGCTTCACTGGATGCTCTCTGTTTGGAGACATCGGGCATTACACTCCAGCTGTTCAAAAGATTTAATTTCACTTTCATTCCCCATCACTGAAACCTTTTTGAGGTTCTTGATGAGAAACTAAATGTAAAGCAATTTTCTCCTCAAATTGTTGAGAATAGTTGCAGTAATTGTTTTCAACGGCAAGCATCCGCAGTGCACGGTGTGATGCATCCACAAACATCACGCCACAACTGTTTATGCAAGCGAAAGATTCAATATCAGTGGAACAGCTGCAATCAGTGGATGCATCTGCAGAGACAAAGTAAATCTGCCCCTTCACGCATATAGCACACAATATGTGTGAACGGACAAATTTAGACAATGTCCCAACCTGATTCTCAGGACGTCGTCCAGAGTTTATATGTGAAAACAGTCTTACTGTTTTTCTTTTCGGTGAGTCAAGGTGGAGCTGTCGCCGCTGTCATTTGTCACCCTTTTCAATGTGTTGTTGTCCATGCTTTTGCCTGTGGCATTTAACAGCAGACTAGAATATTTGTAGGCGTATATGCTGCCCCTGTCAGATCTGAAAGAATTGCACCCCCAGTATCTACAGCACTGCTGAACAATTACATTTTCAGAACTTTGGCAGCGACTTGGTACCGAAGTATCGGCTCTCATGACATCCCTATTCTTGATAGTACTGAACTTGGAGGGAACAGAAAGCTGGAGAGGCCACAATAGAAGATGAAAACTGGTGTTATACTGTGTCAGCGGAAAGGTGCATGCGTGTTTGAAAGTGCAGTAGCAGCAGTACTATAAAGAGCAACAAAGTCTGCGTTTGGAAGAGTTTGGGGTGAACACATGGGTCAAATAAACCACCCGGGAGACTGATGTTTGAGTCCCTTTGAGCTGTAGTGCTTTTGATCCCTGATCAGTCCAACCATTAAATTATCTGTGAGGGAGCGGAGCCTGTGAAGATGAGAGGAAGAATGAGATGCTTGAAATGACAAGTGTAAATTGGTCCTTAGGGTGTATTTCAATTGAAAATGTCAAAAAAAAACAAAAAACGGGTGGTGTGGTCATGTTGATCCAATTAGAAATATTATCTTAGACACTACTCAGAAGTTTATACTGGTTTTTAATTCATTTTGAGAGTAACAGTAATCAATTATGTAATGTCAGTGCAAACTCATAGATGGAAATTGTATTGTAGCTTACTGCCCAGTTTATATATATATTAGCCAGGTAGCCAGACAAGGATGGAAAAATTCATCTTAAATTTGGTGGTCGCTACACCCACCAAAAATGGATGGATGTGCATTCAAAACTAAGTTACATAATGTAATTAAGTTCTTCTACTAACATTTTAAGAGACATATATGTTTTAAATTCCTCAGTGGTAACTACAGGCTACAACTACTACTACTACTGTGGCCAACATTCGGGATCAACTTTGAAAGAATGCCTTGTGGGGCTTTTTTGGTGGGTTGTTTAGGGTTATTATTTGTTTTTCTCTGTAATTTCATTTAAATGAATGTGGAGCCTACCTATGGAGCCTCATGATGGAGTGCTAATGTCCGCACTTGGATGTCTTAAATCAAAATTCAGTTGCACCTGGTGTTAACTTTGGTTCCTGATGCTCCGTTACTGCTGGATCGGATTGTTTTTGGGTGCTGGTCTCACTTTGCTGTCAGGGTTCATCATTGCCCAGCATTTATTTCCAGTGCATGCAATATCTGGAAGACTGAGCTTTAAAGGTTTTGTCTGCGACTGCAGATCCTAAAAATCTACCTCTGTTCTTCAGACAAATGAAAAGAGACAAGAGGTGTTTGATAAGAAGCTGTTTGAATGAGTATGTCTAAGCACATGAAATCACCATGCAGGGAGAGTCTTTACTTTCAACCCTCAGGCTCATTTTTTTACAGGTGATTTTTGTTGAAATGGATTTTGATGCTTGTGTGCGAACGGACAGATAAAAGAGGCTCTGGTGTGCCAGACAGCAGCTTGTCTGTCCATCTGTAATCATCAGTCTGACTCTAATCCTCACACTGTGAGGCTCAGAGTGTTGAGCAGACCCAAAACTGAAGAACTGCTGGCTTTTATTCTCTCTGTATAATCAGGGAGTGATTTACACCTGGATGAAAGGTGAACACTGTTTTACTAAGGATACTGTTCAGTCTGTCTGTCAAAAATTGCTTCTCCTAAAAGGTTTTTTTAAGTGTCAAGTTTGTAGGTTTCAGTTCTCTGTAGCTCAGAGCTTGTTACTGTCATGTTTCTGCATCATACAGCTGTCATACATAGTGGTCTTTTGTTCAGATTGAGGCCATCATTCATTCATTCATTGTGTATTTCAATCATGTTAAAATACAAACTAAAAACAATACACTTTACACGTTAAAAAAGGAGCAGAAACAAGAAATAATTTCTTTCCCCTTCGTAAAATAAATAACAAAAATAATCATCGATGAAATATACATCTACTGTAATGTAATGTAAATTTCATTCAATGATCACCCACCACCACCTTAACCTAATTCCCATTTATTTTTTAGGTACTGTATATCATAAACACATAGAGGTACCTCAAAATTAAACTGATGCTTTTTTTCATGGGTCTCGATCCAACATGTACCATATTTAATTCATAATTGTGATACTTTTTTCTCTTAATATAAGCTACATGAGCTTTCCAAGAAAGCCTAGATCTTATGCCCAAATAATTTACTTAGGACTTAAGTTAGGCATTTCTAAATCATCTGGAAAACAGAAAAGTGAGTCACCTGCAAAGAAGTGGTTGACATTTTACAAACAAGGTTAATATATAAATTGAATAAGTATATATCCCAATACTGACCCCTGTGGGACTTAACATTTCCAATTGACTGCCAGAAACCTACATATTGTTGTCTATTATTCAAATAACTACTCAACCATGGTCAAGACAACCTTTGTCTGTAGTTTAGAGGGTAATTTATCATAATCTATGGTATCAATTTGTTGTTTGTACCTCCTAATGTTGTTCTTTTATACTATTGTTACTGTGATTTCTTAAATAAATTCCATTAATAGTCAAGATTGATTTGTTGTAAATCCTTACGATCAATACATCATTGCTCAATTCTTCTTTTTCTACTGTTTATTACAAACAAACCTCTCTAAAACATATTACTTTATTTGTGTTTTTTTGGAAAGATCTATCAGACACCTGACTGTCACAAACAGCCAATCTGGAATTAAGTTTATTTATTAATTGACATGAAAATGTCACAGATAATTACTTTAATTTCACCTGTAGCTGCTAAGATTTTCTCTCGCCCATCTACAGCTGCGTTCTGACATTTAAACAATGTTGGCATTTGAAATAACTGATACTGAGAAGGTGATTAAATGTTAAAATCCATTAATCCTGATCTTTCTGGGTTATGAGGCAGCCAAAAACCTTTGAGTTACAAATCAGAAATGAGTTGAAAACAGTAATTAGTGTTTGAGCCACACAGTGTTTTTGGAATTGAACCAACATTTTGCCTTTCGGTTATGACAAAAAGTTTCTTGCTGTTTTTCCAGTGAATAATTTGAAATTTCATTTCACAATCAATTCTTAATCAGCACAGTAATGTCACTTTTTAAAGTTTAATGAGCTGCTGGGATTTGCTGAAAAGCTGACGGCTGCTGCTCCACTTCTCACCAGTCTGTAAAGTATGATTTCTTTGTCTTGTTGGTTTTACATCCCCTCGCTCACCACCTCTTTCCATTCTGTTCCCTTGCCCATTTTCTCTCTGTTTGCCATCTTTCCTTTTGCTGCTGTATTCTGTTTAACTGGAGCGGAAAAAAGTTGTTTATAATCAAACTATGTGTTTGACTGGAAGAAGGTAAATTCAGGTCAAATGAAGAATTACTAAGTCACACCTCAAAGTCCCTTATTACAGAACAATGCAAAACAAAAATTAATTGTGTTACGTTATCGTTGGATTGTCTGTGAAGTTGCACTAAAACATATTAAGGTTACTTTTTTACTTTTCTTATGTTGTTGATGCAGCACACGCTGACTAACGGATAACAGGATCAATGAAGTCTGTTTAAGTTCAGTATTGAAACAGGAAGTAGTGTTTTACTACCACAATAACTACTGCAACTACTATTGTTGCTTTTACTACTACTACTTCTACTGCGATATTTCCATATTCACTCTCCTTTTACTTCAGTTTTTCTCATCCACCAACTCCTGAGACAAATATTTAGCTAAATGTTCCACTTTCTTCCTCAACTAGTCTTTAACTGGGTCTGTCTGCTGTTTGCTGCTGAGCACTTCTGAACAGTGGCTATATCAGAACAGCCTGCTGCAGCTGGAAACATGGAGACTGAACAATTAAGTAAAAGAACCGTAAAAGCTGAACTCAAAGAGGCTACAAAGCTTTAGTGTAAAGTGTAAAGCTGTAGCACACGTAACTAAACAACAAAATAGGTTGTTTATCAAAAGGACAAGGGGACATTTCCCAGAGGTTTTGACAATCCACAGAGCATATTCTTGGTTTTGACTGACACAGAGCTGTACTGGTTGGTTTATTATCTTATGTGTACCCACAAACCCCAGCATTTTGAGTGACAGGGATGATTGTAAGAAGCCACAGCGTCAGCGTGTCGGTGAACTTCATGTCAGCTGTTCTGGCCTCAGAGGACGAACTCCTCACAGAGATGTGAATATTTTATTTCTTTTATTCTCTCTACCCTCTGATTTGTCTTAATAATTAAAATACAGAAGGTGAGTGGGGTATTTGGAAAGGTTTCAGGAGGGGACTAAACAGGAAAAACTACACAAAAGTAATGTTTTTTTTGTCGTTTACCTTTATGACTGAATCAGTTTTGTAAAATAAGGGTCAAGTCAATATTTTTTTTCCCATTTCAAGTTCAGTTTTCTCATCATCAGCTCTTGAGGAAAAAGGCTTCCATTATTCCAGCAGAAATGAAATTCAGAGAGTGTTGGCGTGCTGCATTCAAGGTCCCCTGCTCTCCTCTCTGATTAAATTTACAGCACCTCGTGCACTCTGCAGCTCACCTCTCTCCTTGATGCATTTAACTTCTTATGGCAGTCACGGAGGATCGGAAGAGACCAACCTTTAACTCTTAACGAATAGATGTTGTGGAGGTTGTCATGCACAGGTTCTGTCGTGTGTCACTCTTAAACAGATTTACGGTGCTGAGCGGTAAGAGGTCAGTGTCTTCCCCAAGGTGAAGGAGTGATGTGATTGAATTGACATAGATGTCAGAGTTCACTGCAGATATACTTCACCCTTCAACAAGTCTGCACTATTGCAACGATGCAATGTCTTTGTTAAACCAATAGTTTGTTTAAAACATGACAGCAGAGCATGAGGATTATGTTTATTTTATTTCTTTTTGCCAAATCAGGATGATTAAGCTTTTGTACTTCTCAAACCAAAAGCTCGAAATTCTGCTGGAATGCATCTTGCAAGGCTTTAAGACATGTCTTTGTGTCTGAACCACAGTGGTTTTGACAGTGCTGTAGGACTTGAGAGGCTTTTTCTATTGTCTTGGCCTTGGCTGTTGGTCTTGCCAAACATTCTAGTTGGTCTCTTTTTTTCTGAAGAAACAAAACTGTTGATGAAGCACCAAGTGTGAACCTATCGTGACGTCACCCACTGGTTTGTGGAGTACCGCTTGGAGGCCTTGAGTTCATAGCCATGACAGTTTGTCGGAGGCAGTGGAGATGATGTACTGTGAGTCCAATCCCAACTAGGCTGCTTAAAGAAGTTGTACCCTTAATTGGCACTTCTTTACTGGAT